>JAFEMH010007682.1:0-79831 GCA_022495995.1 Adenophora triphylla var. japonica
TGAGAGATCGAGCGTTCATATGAGGTCCCGCGGCACCGTTGTGAAACGTCTTCCATTACTCTTTGAGCCTTTTCTTTAACGTCTGAGTAGGAGCGGACAACCTTCCCTTTTCTTCCATAATTCATTGCCGAGTATGACATATTGTCTTGGCAGGTCTCTTTAGGGCCTGCAAGCTCTTGGCATCTTCTCTTTTTGAATCGCTTCTCGGTCCACGGGAAAGGATGCTTCCCATACTTGAGGTATTGAAAGATCGGTGTACCACGGTTCCGCGACGAGTCTCGATCTCAATCTCACATGACAATATGCAGGATTTTCTCTTCTACCGACCTTTGAATGGCTTGATTGATTTACCTTAAGAGTTTCCGCTGAAAAGAGGCTAAGGTAGGCGAGCATGCGGGAATCTGTTCTTGTCTCGCATTAGGAACTAGAATGATACTTCCTTGAATTGGCCGACGAGTTTTGCGATGTAAGCATGGTACTTAACGGAGGCATGGGTCTATAATTTTCCATTTGTTGGCGGCACCTGGTTGATTATCGATTGGTAATCACCGAACAACTTCCAATTCTTCCACACATGTCGCTCGAAGGGCGACTTCTAGGCAGAGGCTATGCAAGCTTCGTACTCAGTGCATTGTTAGTAACCGAGAAATTCAACTTGATTGCTATGTGGGAGTATGCATGTCGTTTGGAGTCTTATTAATACCATCCGATGCCATTTCCTTTCACTTGTTAAAGTTTGCTCCATCAAAAGAATAAGCGCCACTTGTTTCCGCTTTCTATAGCGAGGATCCCTTCATCTGCGACAAGCTTGGAGATCCGACCCTTGATCTTATCTTGGGGGAATTCAGCCATATGCCCAGTGCCGCTAATGCACCCTGTCACTTTTATTGATTTACGGATCACATATTTGATGTTCGAATTCACACTTTGCCAAGAAAGAAAGTCCATTTACTTGCCAACTTTGGTGGAGATGTTTCCCTCTTGTCACCTTGGAATAGATATCTGATCGGGTCCGTCTTGGGGAGACTAAAGTGTGCACGGTGTGGGATTAGCATATAAGTGTTTTGGCTTTCCAGACCACCCGTACCAAAGGCTGCGCAAGTTTTTCTCGAGGGCGAGTAATTCGCTTCGCTCCACTTGGAATTCTAAGGCGACGAAATAAATGGCATTCTCAACCTTTGAATCCTTCTTTTCTTGTGCTAGCATATGCCCCGGTGGCTGTGTCTATATTGTCGAGATATAGAAGTAAAGTCTTGTCTCCGAAATGAGGTGGTAGCGGAGAATAGGAGGATTGACGAGATGAAGGCTTTGATCCTCTCAAAAGCTAAGGTGGCATTCCTCGTTCCCACGAACCCTTCACTGGTTGCTTCTTTTAGCGACTTGAAGATCGGCTCACGTATGGTGGTCATTTGGTTGAAACGAACACCTTGCGATGTATTGCCCAGGGCGACCCATGAATCCTTTTACTTGAGAGACGAGTTGCAGGTGGCTTCATTTCAATGATTGCACTTAGCACCTTCACGGGGCCTATTTCAATGCCGCGCCTTTCGTGATATTCATGTATCCCCCGAGAACTTTACCTCGAATAACCCCAAGATGTACACTTAGGTGGGTTCGGTCTCATGGAGTGCTCTCGGAGTACGGTTAAAGAATTTCCTCAAGTCAATGATAGAAGTCTTGTCCGTACGACCCTTTCGAATGAATAATCATGTCATCTACATACACTGGCCAAATCTCTCTTGTGGATCGTATCGTGGAAAAGGGTAGTGGCTTGCTCTTTGATAAGTAGCCCAGGCGTTCTTCAAACCAAATGGCATTCTTGTGTAACAATAAGTACCCCATGGAAGTTGTAAATGCCGTCTTGTCTTGATCCTACTTGACCATCTTAATAAGTTTGTAACCCGCCAAAACCATCAACGAAAGACTTGACCTCGAAAGTTCGCGGTTGCATCCACTAGCATATCAATGTTGGGCGAAGGGAAGTCATCTTTAGGACTAGCCTTATTGAGGTCTCGGAAATCCACCTTGAGACTCAGAACCTTTCCATTTGCTTTGGTAGAGTTTGTCACAATGTTGGCCAACCAAGTCGGATATTCCAATTACTTTGATGAAGCCTGCCCAGTAGGAGCTTTTCAATTTCTTCTTTCACTTGTAAGGACCATTCGGAGTTTTTATCGCCTCAATTTACGCTTGGTAGCCATTTACGGATCCACACGGTATTCGGTGTTCCACAATAAAAGAAGCATCCACGGCCCTGGCCATATCTTTGTAGGACGGCCGAAGCGAACACATCCATGAATTCTTTGAGCAACTCGATCAAGCGACCCAGAAGCTCATCTCCCGAGAGAAGAAGCTCACCAATGTCTGCGTTTCTTTGGAGTTCTTGGCTGTTCCCCGAGGTTCACTTTGTTGTTAATACCTCATCGGCGGCT
The DNA here is from genome assembly GCA_022495995.1 of Adenophora triphylla var. japonica. NCBI lineage: Eukaryota > Viridiplantae > Streptophyta > Magnoliopsida > Asterales > Campanulaceae > Adenophora > Adenophora triphylla. The sequence goes on from JAFEMH010007682.1 coordinate 2,433, forward strand.
TGGGCCCACGACTTTCCTTTTGTTAACGCAAGCACATGTTTTGAATCTTTTTCTAAAAATTGTTCATCGATTAAGTACGCATTATCTTGATTGAATTGAGGCTTAATTATTTTTAAATCTTGATGATTATTTTTGTTAAGCATTCAATTGTTAGATTAGCAATCACGGGGTACTCGAAAGATCAACCACTTTATTCAAAGCAAAGGGAATACGGTGTTTACAACTCGAAGACGGTCTTACGTCGTGAGGACATTAGGCCGGTCGAGAAGACTCAAATTCTATAACAAGAGACTCGGGAGGCTGGCTCAAGACACGGGGATGAATTTAGACTTGGAGGGACAAGGACGAGGTTTGAGCCCTAGCTTTTCAATCATAGTCTCCCTGTCGGCGGCCGGTCCTCGGAACGAAGTCAATTGCACGCGGTCCTTCTGCGGCGAGTCTCCGGCTTGACTAGTTCCACACGGAGATTCTTTCTCGAATTCTAGCATAGCTACCACCTCAGCATCGAGAGGAAAAGTCAATCGGATCATTCGGCTCCTTAGCACCATCTCTCATTTACGCAAAGGCGTACCGCTTCCAGGCTGCGGCGGCCCTGCTCTTCAAACAAATCTGCGACTCCCCATCAATATACGCGGGTCGGCACCGCGAATTTTACATATTGTGGGCTCATCGAGAACAAGCTTTTCAAAGTGATTCTCATATTCGGGTCCCCGAAGTGGTAGAGCTGCTCGTAGGTGGCGGTCACACCTTGCCTTTTGGGCAAACTATCAAACATTTCTTTCACCGGATTCTTGCTATTGGCGAACCTCTGGATCGTCTTCATTCTTTCTTCATTTGGAATCGGCCTTGGCTCAAGGACAAACAAACATATCCCCATCCTCTGCGACAAAGTGCTTATTCGAGAGACCAAGCGTATGGGCGCATTTCGGGCTTCTTGTACTTTCTGCGGCTTTCTTGAGGTCATCTTTTCTTTGAAAGCCTCGGTTTTGTCATACACCTTATCTTCCTTAGTCACGGCATACCCCCGGACCTTGCCTATTTCTCTTAGGCTGGCGGCCTGAAGGCCTACACGGTCCCTGTTGGCGTTTTCCCGGCCCAGACCGGGGATATAGCTCATACCTCTTAGCATTTTCAACACGGGAGGAATCTTGTCGAAGATGTCGTCGGATCTATGGTACGAGACTTGCCCCTTAGGCTTCTCAATTGTGAATCCGGCGAGCATTGGATTTTCTTGAGTCGATTTTGATCTCTATTGCGGTAAGGTATTTGCGCTGGTTTCTCCGATCGTAACACTATCACCATAGATGGTTGTCGGCACCCCTTCTGCACAAACTTTAAACATTGGTGAAGCGTGGAAGCTACGGCTCCAATCTCGTGGATCAGGGGTCTACCCAATAATGCGAGAATGTAACGGGAATGTCTATAACACGAAACTCTACCATCATCTCTTTACCTCAAACATCGGATTAAGGGAGACTATCCCCAGCTTCTTTGCCGGGATGTTGAATCATAAGCCTTTATGATGCAGTTAGATGGTTTAAGGTTACGCGCGTTGATATCCAACATACTTATCATTTTGGCGGGGAGCACATTCATAGGGTGACCCATTATCTATCAACACATGGGAATCCGCCGTCCCTCCCGGAGGCAAGTAATGTGTAAGGATTCGTTATGTTTCGCATGTAGCGAGGCAAGTCAAGATGCAGTGAAAGTAATGATATTCCCATCTTGGGCGTTCCAATCAGCGACATGCTTCGTGCGGGGTAGCGTTGACGGATACCTTCGTCTTGGACAAAGCTTCTTCCAATTTTAACTTGTGAGTGTAGGAGGATGTAAGTAGGGACCACAAAGAAATATCGGCTTGCGTTCTTTTCAAGCGTGTCGATGTATCGGGTCTTCTGAACTTCTTCCTCTAGCACAGTGAGGATTACGAGAGGAGGCGAGGGTTAGAGCACATGGCTGCTTTCCCTTTCCCGGATGGATCACGGATTATTTACTCCCAACATTCTTCTGAGCGAGTCAGCAGTTAACTTCTTCTTGTTCATCAACCACGAACTCTTTGCTAGCTTCCTTGAGTTACGCTGCGTGAAGCGGGACGGAGTGATTCTTTGTATGGCCAAGGCGCTTGTCGTATCTCATTGATGGTTAAGGGTGCTTCCCAACTAGCGCTAATGCGAGTTCTTCCAAGGAAATTGAGGATTCTCTAGGAGTCATTGAAGATATAGCATTAACGATCAAGCGTTCTTCGTAATCATCAAGTTCAACAATATTATTCACATCATGTAAATCATCGAGATACGAGAACATAACGAAGTTATCTTTCATTTCATCGGAAAAGGAGATTACATCGGTTTCGACCTCATTACAACCATTGCTATCATTCCCGACTACGGGTTCCCCAAATTCTAATACATTAACAAAATAATCATTCTCAAAGTCGATAAGGCTCACATTGTTGTTTGGCGGGAGGATTGTTGACAATATTCGGGCGAGGAGATTTTTCTATTTTCTTATCATCCACTAAGCCCTGGATTATCTTCTTGAGAGTTACGCGGGAGTTCGTAGTGTGCCCGGAAATTGGTGAAAACGGCAATACTTGCTAGCATCCATATGAGGGGTTAGGGCGAGCGGGGCGTAGTTCTCCAGTGGCTTGATCATGCCAGTTCGTAACAAACCGTTGAAAACTTCCTCTGTTGACATACCCAAATCATCAAACCGCGGTTGTGGCCTAGGTGGAAGCCTCATCACATTCTGCACATTGTTACCTCCCTTTTGAAGATTATTGATACTATTGTCTTTGGCGGCTCTCTTCCTCTTGGCGCCGTATTTGAGACGAGGATTGGATGCACGATATCGGTAACTTCCACCACTTCTTTGTTATTCTTGGTGTTTGCACTTGGAGTTTGGTTGAACGAGTCTATTCTCACTCCTTGCTCCCATTCCCACCATCTCTCGCGAGATCTGGGTACCATCCTTTCCCAATGGCTTCCCTAAGCGCGGCTTAACACATGATAGAAAGATGTCCTTTTGGTCTTGGAGGATTGGCTCAGATAACTCATTGAGCTTAGCATTCCAACGTTTGTAGAATTCCGTGATTGACTCATCAGGCGAGCTTACGGATAGTTCCTACCAAATCATCCCGGGTAGTGCGCCATTCCAAATTACCCTTGTACTTTTCCGGGAAGGCTTACGTTATACGGCTCCAAGTAGTACGGCATTCTTGCTTCAGCTAAAAACCATGTAAGTGCCGATCCTTTCAAGGTTAGGTGGAAGTGGGAAGCCATGAATTCGGGAGTGCGGCCCATTGCCCCCATTGTCATCACATAAGTGTCTATATGCGTCTTTGGACGGGCGGTACCATCAAAGTCTAGCTTGGGCATCTTAAACTTGTGCGGCAAAGGTGTCACTTGGGCGGGATCCACGACTTTAAGACGCTAGAACCCACGGTTAATCTGTCAATCTGTTGATGCATCTGTTTGAAAGCGGTCTTCCGGTGCCAAACTTGAAGTCGAGGAATTGCGGGAGCCACCGTTGTGACGGTATTGGGAAATCGGAATTAGGTCCCACGGGCAAAGCGGTTGGTGGGAGACCAAAAGTACTAGGAATTCCAATATTGCTGTCCAACAAGCTAATCGGGCTAGGAATCTTGTTTCCATACGTATCATAACCGTTGAATTGCCCAGGGATTACGGGAGCTGTATTGTGCCGGTGACCTCTGTTGACCAAGAGAAGATAATCCTGGGCGACACACGGAGCTGAGTATGGGGTAGAACCATAAATATGCCGAGTAAGGGTGGAACACACACTTTGCTGGTTGAGAAAAGGCGTCTTAAGTCTGGAGCTGCTGGTACCTTGAGACACCGTCTGAACTATCTGATTTCCTGAGAGCCGAGTCACGACCATTCTGCTGAACACCATACTTTTGAACACCACGATAACCATCTGAATACACCTTTGTGCGATGGTGGGAAAAATTTGGTTCGGCCGAGGTCCATCTTTGGCCCCGGCGTGGCATCGGAGCATTAGGAGTTGGAGAAGCGGTGAGATCAAAGAAATTCGCGGGCCGACCGTCATTTCTGCGACACCTTCTTGGATGACTTTGGCTATACCCTTGAGAAGATGGGGGAATGAGTCTTCCTTGGTAACTTGCCACCACTCCTGGAGAAGCTACTTGATCGGATCGCGGAACATAGCTCATTTGGGGGAGGCATCGTATTGTAGCTAGGTTGGGTTGGGCGGCGGAGTGAGGGCGGATCCGATTTCATTATGGCTATCTTCCGTAATCTCTTCGTAGGAACCATCCTCCCGACGAAGTACCGCAATCCCTTTGGCTCTCATAGCTTCCACGAAGCGGTTGTGAGCTTCTTCTTCACGAGCCTTGGCATTTTGGACTAAGAGACAAGCCTCACGCTCCCGAGCTAGAGCGGCTTCCGGCATCACCCTCAATTCTTCCGTTGTCATCTCATTCAAACCCAGTCGACCCACTTTGTCATTGAGCCTCCAACGGGTGAGCGAAAAAACATCTCCATTGCCGGCCATTTCTGATTCCAAACCAGCGGCCTTTGCTTGCACACGGACAAACGACCTCCTGAAGTGGAAGAGCGGATCCCGGCTCGCCGTAGGCTGAGTGCGGAGATAGGTTTATAAAGGCGGCATTTGGAAGGGAAATTTTGAGTAACGGGAGAGGGAAAGAAACGGGACAGGCTCGCACAAACACAAATTTATTTATGTTCAAGTATAAATTAGTATTTTAAATCCTAAATACGGTTGGGAAAGGATAAGCCTTTATTCATGCTAACTATACCTCGGGAAACCCTAATGACGCAACGATTCGAATTACATCAAATGCTTTGTTTTGGAAACATATAGTAGGTAATGATACCTAACCAAACCCTAACATCTTTATGGAACGAAAAGGTTTGTCCAAATTTCTAAGGAAATTTGGGCGGCATAACGGGTCTTTTTCGAAGAATTTCGAAGAAAATCCGGCATGACCTCTCGTCGGTACATGTTGGCAATGCGGCATGATCTCTCGTTTAGAACACGCCACGGAGTGACATGTCCCCACGTGAAATCATGTTGCATTTGGCAACATGCCCACAAGGTGTGAGGTTTTGGAAGAAGGTATAAGGACCTATACTATTTTTCAAAAACAATTCATTTTGTTTAATTAAAACATTGTATCGAAAACCAACCGTGGGTAAGGTTTAGTGTGGTGCCACCTATAACGCACTAGGGGTTTAGGTTTGATTTCGGGCGCTCAAGCGTAGGCGGAATTTCATGGCCGTCCGCGATGCCGTCAATCGCACCCGAGGGTTCTAAATCTAAGTGTGATGTAGTGTGCGGATGACTATATTCCTTTATTTACAAAAAACAAGATTTTTTTTTTTTTTTTTTTTTTTGAAAAAGAAAAACAACAACACACACCCTCACACAAGATATACGAGGGAACAATAATCAAATGAGTCTGCTTGATCCAAGGGACTGCCCTCAAACCAGTCTTCGAAGTTATGTTCGGTGGCCACCCTTTGTCGCGTGACACGGAGACAACCGAGAGACAAAGGTGTCGCACGACTGGATGGTCGGCTGAACCGCGACTCTTGATCAATCATCAAATCAGCCCCTGTTTTACCATAGCCGAGTAACAACACACAAGTACTAATGCACAAGAAAGAATGGCCACAAGCAACAAAGGGCTCACAAGTTCCATAATCAACAAGATGTACGAATCACAAATGATTATGAAATAATGAACACAAAATGGATGTATTGGATGTTTTGACTAAACAAAAGCTTGACCCACTCAACACTTGAAAAACAGGTTTTCAAGTGACATCCCCAGCGGAGTCGCCACTGAATGTGCGCTCGCCCGGAATTTGGGTTTCCGGTTTAAATGAAAAGAAGGAGTCGCCACGCCGTTTTAAGAGGAAACATTGAAAACCTTTTGTTTAGAGAGAAAATATGAGTTCGGAGGTCGGGTTACGTGTTGGGAAGAACCAGAGTTCACCCAACACGCCTCGTCCGTAGACGAGTCTTTCAATCAAAAACATCCAAGTAAATCAAAAGTGTGTGCAAATATTGATAATAAACAAAGTGTGATAAAATGCATCTTATTAATTATGGAACGAGAATTACATATTGTGAGCCCATTAATTAGGGAGGCCACATCCCTGATACAAACAATCTAAAGCAGTTACAAAGGAAAAAGGGTCTCTGCCGGATGGGTCATGTATGTCGCATGACACATCGCACCGATGACCACATGTGTCGCGTGACACGGGATCACTTGGAGACAAAGGTGTCGCGTGACACATATGAGCCATCTGCGAAACTTAACAAGATGAGTACGGAATCAACGTAAAGCTATACGGATCTAATCATTTAACTAGATTACGAACGAAATACGAAACGAAACTAAATCAACCCGGGAGTGTGGATATGGGTAGATCCACACCCCCTTGGGGTTCAAACACCAAGTTCAATCAAATAATCAACAATATAGGCTCAATTGCACGAATTACTCAAATTAAACGAGAGATTGCGATTAGGATTCAAAGTAATCCGAGATAGCTAGGATCGATTACTTGAATCCAAACAAAATTAGATGCTAGAATTAATAGAAATTAAGCAAGAGAGAGAGAGAGAGATTGGGTTTAGGGAATCGTTACCCTTGTTGCTTCCACGAATTCTATATCTAGTTAGATATAGAACCCTTCAATTCTTCACTTCGATGCGGAAGGAGCGATGGAAGGGGTTCAATTGGTGTGGCTTGAGAATTGGGTTTGGAAGGGAGGAATTGGGTAGGTTCAAGGTAGGAGAGAGAGAGGTTTGTGTTTGGAGAGGTTCGTTACGCTGCAAATCCTGCAGAGTAACAGTAGGCTAAAATTGGGATCCATTTATGAGAGGGGGAGGGTCTTATTTATAGGCTGCGGTTAGGCCGCCTTAGTGTGTCGCACGACCTTACGCTTCCTCTTTCCATGCCTCAGCGTCGCGTGACACAAGGTGGCTCAACCGCTTTTGGCGCCAAAAACCGAGTTTACGAAACATTCGGGAAAATACCCAAAAGGTCCAACAGGTTTTATTCCCAAGGGGTCCTTTGGCATGAATAATGTACCAAAAGGTACTTCCTTCGCGGGAAACTCATGGAACGTTTCCGGAAGTCTCGGGATAGGCCGGGAATTTACCAAAACGCCCCTAAATGCAATTTTATTATATTAAAATGCATCTAAAAGGTTGCGAATTGGATTGGCATACTTACACCGGGAAGCTACCTCTCTGTTATAGTGCTCCATTGCAGCCGAAAGTATAAGTCTTGGCCAAGGAATTCGCTTGTCTGTCAAATTGGGACTACTGGTTTCCTTTACTGAAAGGGCAGTGTTTGCAAATGAAGCCTGAACTGATTTCAATAGAGGCCTGTTACGAGCTTCGTTCAGTCGTGCGACACATATTGCCAAGCAGACACGACATGTCGGACGACACATTTGGTTGATATCAGACAATGCGAAAAGGCATGCAGTGGTTACCCCAGAGCACTTTCCGACTCGCCGTCGCTGTAATACACCTCCTATCCTCACATACACTCCTATGAAAATGAGCGAGAGAGGACACCTTACTATATAAACTCACTCGAGACAGTTCCAAAATCTCATGTACCAACCCGATAAAGCCGACCTTTTAATACAATGATCACATTTCCTTCCCAGAACAGACAGACTCGTGCAAACAAGCTAACATAGGTTAATCTTTGCTAACGAGATAGCTTAGTTAGATTTAGCGCTTGGAGTGTTGTTCCCCCTGCAGGTACAATGATCAGCTGAGCCTCACCGAACCTCAAAGACTGGCCCTCAGCCAAAGCCGAGACAAAAACAAAAATGAGTCCGTATCTATGCCAATCTCCCAAGCAGAGCACACCAAGATCAAAGTTCCCAGATAAGTGGCCCCCAAAATACAAGCAAAAGCCCCCTCCCTGGCAAGCAAGGTCCCCGGCTTACCAAGCGAAGCTCAGGACACAAAAGGCAACAGTCAACAAAGATCGTCCAGCATTTGGCAAAACCAGTAAACTACCAACAAAAGGGAAGAAGTAGCGTGAGCCCCCTGGCAGATACACTTATCCCCAGCAGAGCAAAAGAAGTAGCGTGAGTCCCCCTGGCAGCTACACTTATCCCCAGCAGAGCAGAAGCAGAAGTAGTGTGAGTCCCTCCGGCAACTACCTTGCACCAATAAAGTGGTATGAGTCCCTCCGGCATCCATGAAGAGAAGCAGGAGTCGTGTGAGTCCCTCTGGCAACTACCCTGCACTAATAAAGTGGTATGAGTCCCTCCGACGTCCACGAAGAGAAGCAGCAGTAGTGTGAGTCCCTCCGGCAACTACCCTGCACCAACAAAGTGGTATGAGTCCCTCCGGCATCCACGATGAGAAGCAACAGTAGCGTGAGTCCCCTGGCAGCTACCTTGCACCAACAAAGTGGTATGAGTCCCTCCGGCATCCATGAAGACCAGTTGTAGAATGAGACCCTCCGGCAGCTACAACCCGTCAATAGCGATAGCATGAGTCACTCCGGCAGCTACTCGCCAAATACCAGTTGCAGCATGAGACCCTCCGGCAGCTACAACCTGGCACAAATGGCAGCTACTAGCCACCCGCAGTAGTACCAACCCTTCAAGAAGTTACAGGTAAGCACAGCAAAGGTATGAAGACACGTCTCTACCTCTTTCTTGCTTGTGGTCAGTTGTATTTCCGAATTACGATTTGGCTTGATTCCCTTTTAAAATGGATACGTAGGAATCCTTTCTCCAAAAGGTCCAGCCACCCGATTTCCCCAATTCACCTTCTAGCCCGTTGCCTTATCCCCTGATGCTCATTGGGATTGGGCCTTATTTTATCGACAACCTCACTTTTTCCAAAAGTGACGCTGCCAAGGGGCTCTGTAAGTATGCCAATCCAATTCGCAACCCTTTTAGATGCATTTTAATGTAATAAAATAGCATTAAGGGGCGTTTTGGTAAATTCCCGGCCTATCCCGAGACTTCCGAAAATATCTCATAAGTTTCCCGCGAAGGAAGTACCTTTTGGTACCTTGCTCATGCCAAAGGACCTGCTGGGAATAAACCTTTTTGGAATTTTTAGGTATTTAGGCCTGAATGTTCCAGAAACTGGTTTTAGCGCCAAAAGCGGTTGTGACACCTTGTGTCACGCGACAAGTCGAGGCATGAAAAGTGGTTACGTATGGTCGTGCGACACAAGGTGACCACTAACTGTAGCCTATAAATAAGACCCTCCCCCTCTTAGAAATGGATCCCAACCTGACCTACTGTTACTCTGCAGAAATTGCGTCGTAACAAAGCACCCCAAACACAATCCTCTCTCTCTCCTACCTTCAACCTACCCCAATTCCCTCCAATTCAACTCACCCTCTCAACCAAACCTTAGATCTATCTTGCACCAATCTTCTCAAGCCTTGCAAGAGCAGAAGCTGCAGTTGAAGGATTTTGTATCTAACTTTATACAGAATTCGTGGAAGCAACAAGGGTAATAATTCTCAAACCCCTCTTCTCTCTCTCTTCTATCTAATTCCTTCATAATTCTATTGTTTACTTCTCTTGGATTCAGTAATCAGACTCTATCCGTCTAGATTACTGAATCCCAATCGCAATCTCTCTGTTTAACTTGATTAATCTGAGTAATTGAGCTTTCATTGTTGAATATTGTTTGAATTTGGTGTTTAGACCCCAAGGGGGTGTGGATCTATCCATATCCACACTCCCGAGGTCAAATTGTTGTTATTTCTACTTTTCGAATCTAATCTGTCCAATTAATTAGATCTGTGTTGATTTTTGTTGATCTGGTGTTCATATTTATAAGTTCCTGCAGATGGTCGTTATGTGTCACGCGACACATTGTGCATGGGTGATCCTATGTCACGCGACACATCTGGTCACCTGTGACATGTGTCATGCGACACATCATGCCTGTTTGCAGGAACCATTTTCTCTTGTAATCTGTTCTGAATTATTGTAGTAGGGATGTGGCCTCCCTAAATAATTGGCTCACAAGTTGTAAGTCTCAATTCATATTAATAAAATGCATGTTTACCACACTTGTCTATTATCGATATTTGCACACACTCATGGATTGATTGGATGTTTAATTGGAAAGACTCGTCTACGGACGAGGCGTATTGGTTGAACTCTCGGTTCTTCCCAACACGTAACCTGACTCCCGAACCCATTCTTTTTCATAGGTTTTTCATAGTGCACCTCTTAAGCATGGCGTGGAGACTCCTTATTTCACATTTTCCAAATTTCGGGCGAGCGCACATTCACTTGCTAAAATCAAAGGGTTTTTAATTGTGGTTTTGGAAAATCACAGCTACTTGTAATTTTGGGATTTTAAGGCATAATTTTGAATAAATTGTGTCTTTTAGGCGGGTGCCCCATGCTAGCCGAGGCGGGCGCCTGGAAGACCGTATGTGTGGTTCTGGCGTGGGGCTTTGAGGCGGGCGCATGGATCCTGATGGGGCGGGCGCCTCGGAGGCCGAAGGTGCAGCTTGGCATGGCACGTCGCCAGGCGGGCTCCTGGGTTATCTTGGGGCGGGCGCCTCAAGGTGACGGGGTGGGTTTTGGACCTACGGGGTTTTGGTTATTTAGTCTTCTGTTTAGGCTAGGGTTTGTAACATATAAATATTGTTTGTAACCCTATGTAAACATATGAGATATTGCACATAATAATACAGAGGCAAGGTTCAAAACCCCAATCAATTTCATCTCTTTTCTCTTTCGATTTCTCAATTGCTTGTGTGTGTGTTCTTGGGTTATTGTTTATTTGCTTCCGCTGTTAGAACATGGATTGCAAAATGTGTATACTTAATAAATATAAGTGACATGTAGACGTACATGTCTAAATCATTAAAATAATGTTATTGAAAAGTATAGCATATTAATTAAATGTGTAGAATTCCCGAGGTGGAAATTACCTATTTATGATGGGCAGAATGGTAATTTCACACCGCTTAATTGAAAGGGTGTAGTCCCTTGATGAGGTGCCATTGTTTCCTATATATAGAGGCCTACCATCAGCCTAGAAACTACTACATCATCCTTATTTACTCTCTCTATAATCTGAGTTCTAAGGAAGGCATTCATCATCAAGAAGATCTACAATTCCCTACGTGATTTTCTTCTTCTTCTCTTCCTTCCTTTGCAAGAACATCATCAAGTAACAAGATGGACTCAACAGGTATCACGCTTCCGCCTTCATCTTCTTCTCTTACTTAATCTAGACTTGAGTGCTTTTGGGTTATTGGAATAGGAATGTTCCAACAATTGGTATCAGAGCCTCTCAAGTTTTGGATTAAGTTTGAATTCATATAGCATATATTTTGCTTTACTTTGATTCTCAATCCTGTTGATATCATTATGTTATGATGTTATTTGAATGCTCTAATTCGTTTCTAGGGTGTTAGTATTCATTACTTAATTAAATTATGAATATGGATTGAAGTTTTGCACAAAAGGACATGATGGTTCATGCAAGATTATCCCATTGACACAACAGAGCGTTTTATGTCGCACAACCGTGTTGGATCTACTTGCATTCATGTCTTGGTTAAGCGTTAATTTTTGCTTGCCATTCATCTTTTGTGTGAAGAAAAATTTTCAATGAAAAGGGCCTTGCTCGGCCAATTATGAAAAGGTGCCTTATGGAAAAAGCTGTGAATAGTGATTGCACGGGCGTGCAAGTTATAACGCACGGCCGTGCAAACACTGTTCATGTATTTTCAAAATTTTCCAATTTGATTCGGCCGTGCACTAATGAACTGGTGCAACTCTAATTCATTTATAGAGTATTATGTTAAATTATAATTATAAATTTTGGTTTTACTCAAATGACTTTCAATTCTTAATGTAAGATTATCCCATTTTGAACATAGCCACCATCATTGGATGCGTTGTGAGTTTGTTCAAATGCATAGCCACGCATTTAAAAAATGTGTTGTGAGTATGCGGATCTACTTGCTTTGGTTGAATATTGATTCACTATTAAGTTAAGAATTGATAGTCAAAATCTGGAAAATTTGACATTCAGGGTCTGCTCGGCCGAGCACCTTCCTTGACTCGGCCGAGCACTCCATTTGTATCAGCACAACGTTTGAAATTTTTTGAAAAGGCGCCATCCAACGGTCATGGTGCTCGGCCGAGCACCCCTAAGGACTCGGCCGAGCACCTCTAAGGACTCGGCCGAGCACCCCTAAGACTCGGTCGAGCATAAGGGATCAGAAAGGGATGTTCTCCAGAGGGTTTTGCTCGGCCGAGCACCTTCCTTGACTCGGCCGAGCATGACTCATTTTGGCCAAATTTTCAAAATTTTCAATATTTTGCTATTTTGGTCAATTTTCATTCATTATTTGAGTAAAGTATACATTAATTTGTGCCCTAAAGTGTGATTAATTATATGCTTAACAATTTCATACACTTCTAAACAATATTGTCGCCAAAGTGATTTACGTTGTTTAGATACGAAATTGTAAAGTGATGAATGTTTATATTAATATGTGATAACATGCTTGTTTTCCAAAGGAGACCTTGTTGTTGACTAAATATTTACATTCATGGGATAATAATTGAATAAAACGTTTGGTCATTTTAAATACTTTGAACCATCCCAAAGGAAGGCGGGTATTTAAAATGAGTTGTTTATATTCTTTATTGTCGGGTAACAAATACTTTAAATGTTAGGACATTTTTAATACTTGAACCGGCCCAAAGGAAGGCAAGTATTTGAAATGTGTTGTTTAAAGTCATTTATTACCCTAAGATAAATCAAATTATGAGTCAATTCGCAATCCAAAGATTAGTTTTGATGTCATGCTGATTATCTTTTTGATGGGATTCATTGATATAGTTAATCACTTTATTCATTATATAGTTTCTTATACATGTTTTGTATTCATTCTCCGTTCTTATTCCCAACAAATTTGATAAACGCTTCATCTATTACTACTACCATGAACAATGTTCCAATGCTTAATGAGATTAACTTTAAAACTTGAAAAAATAATATAACGATGATCTTAGGATGTATGGACATCGATCACGCATTAGGGGAACCAAGTCCCGCTAAAGGAAATACCGTTATAGCACGGAAAAATGTTGAGCAATGGGAACGGTCCAACCGCGTGAGTCTAATGATCATGGAAAATGCAGTTTCAAAGACATTTTTGGACAATGTCTCTGAGATCGAAAATGCTGAGTTTTTTCTTGAATTCTTGTGGAAACTTGTTTCCATTCGGTACAAGGGTGAAGAAAATCTTAGGGAGTACATTATTGAATTATTTCAATTTTCGATCAAACTAAAGGCACTTAAGTTAGAGATTTCGGAAGATTTTCTCGTGCACTTAGTTTTGATCTATCTTCCTCCTCAATTTGGTCCTTTTGAGGTGATCTATAAATGCCAAAAGTACAAGTGGAATATTAATGAATTACTTTCACATATGACATTAGAGGAAGATAGGATGAAATATCTTAAATTAGAAAGTACTCACTCAGCATTTACTTCTTCTCGTGGGATTAAGAAAAAGAGGAAAGGAAATTGCGGTTGCAAGTAAGAAGCGTAAGGGATCATTTAATGATCATAAAGTCAAGAAATGCTTCTTTTGCAAGGACCTTACTCGCATGAAAAACGACTACCATAAGTATCGCGAATGGCGAATTCAGAATGGTATGTCATTTGGTCTTGTTTGTACTAAGGCAAATTTGGTTTCAATTCCTTAATATACATGGTGGTTGTATTTGGTACAACAACTCACATTAGTTCATGTATGCAGGGTTGTCTGAATTACCGAATTCCCAATAAAGATGAGAAATACATCTATATGGGAGCTGGAAATCCGGTTGAAGTTATAGGCTTAGGGACTTTTAGATTAATGATAAGTACGGGCTATTATTTTGTACTAAATAATATATTCATTGTACCGTCCTTTAGATGGAATTTAAAATATATCACAGTTTTGGACAAGGAAGGTTACTCTTGTTCTTTTGATAATAATAAATGTGATCTTTATTTTAAATTCCTAACTTGTCGGTACTAGTACTTTGTCATATATCGATAATCTTAATTTACATGACACAGTCAAGAAAATGAATGAGTCCCATAATAATGAAACCAAAACTAAAGGCACTAAGCAAAAGTTATCAAGTGAAAATTCTTGTATTCTATGGCATAGGCGTTTGGGTCATATCTCCAAAGGGAGAATTGATAAATTATGTCAGAGGGAATCCTAAAAACAACTTGATACTCCGAATAAAAACTTTTGCATTTAGTGTTTTAAAGAAAAATTTACAAACATTAAAGGAAATAGGATCTTTGAGAGTATCAAACGTCTTGGAACTAATTCATATGGACCATTCACTAACCCTTCATGGAATGGTCAACAATATTCCATCACATTCATAGATGATTACTCTCATTATGGATACATTATTTTCTTCATGTGAAGTCTAAATCATTGGACGTATTGGGTGAATGACGTCCAGGTCCTTTATATTCGCTATCTTGAAGAGTGTGGGATTGTTCCTCACTACACCATGTCGGGCAAACCTAGCATAGTATAGTGGAGAGACATAATAGAATCCTTAAGGATATGGTAAGAAGTATGTTTTCTTGTACTTCTTTACCTCACTCATTATAGGCAACACATTAAAAATCGCAACTTATATTCTCAATAGAGCACCTTCCATTAGGTTTAGCCCTATTTTAGGGTTTGCTAAGAGATCTAGGGGATATAAATTTTATGACCCGAAAACTAGAACATTTTTCGAGACTTGCAATGCTAGGTTCTTTGAGAATGTTGAATTTAGTGGGAGAAATAGTAATGATTTTGAAATTCGAAGAGTTAGAGGAACCACTCTATATTCCTTTAACTTTAGTTCCTGTTGGAAATCAAGTAATTGTACCTGAAATTCAACAAAGAACATACAATTCAAAATAATATAGAGATTCCCGTAAATAACGGACAACATGAAAATGTTGGACATAAGAAAATTCAACAACCTCAAAATAAGGATGAACCAGTGCCCTTAAGGAGATCTACTAGAGAAAGAAGAAGTGCTATTCCGGATATTTGTATCTTGCGGAGAATGAGGACACCTTAGGTTTAGTGGGAGATGATCTAATCACCTTCCATGAAGCCATTAATAGTCCTAATTCTCATAAGTGGATCAATGCCATTAATGAAGAGTTAAAATCAATAAAAAAACAATGACGTTTGGAGTCTTGTCCTATTGCCTGAAGGTGCAAAACCTATTGGTTGTAAATGGATTTTTAAAATCAAAAGGGATTCGCAAGGCAATATGGAAAGATATAAGGCACGTCTTGTTGCTAAGGAATTTACTCAAAAGGAAGGCATTGATTATAAAGAAACATTTTTTCCGGTATCTTCTAAACCCTCTTTTATGATCATTATGGCATTAGTGGCACATTATGATCTTGAGCTTCAACAAATGGATGTTAAGACGGTTTTTCTCAATGGAGACATTGAGGAAACCAGCTATATAAGGAAATCAGAAATGGTGACCGATTCAGATCAAACTAATTAAATAGTTTGTAAACTTAAGAAATCCATTTATGGTCTCAAGCAAGCTTCTCGTCAATGGTATTCAAAATTTAGTCAAGTTATTCTTTCATTTGGTTTTTGAAACGAATCTTGATGAAGATTGTGTATACCATAAGTTCAGTGGGAGTAGATTTATAATTTTGGTCTTATATGTGGATGATATTTTACTTGCTAGTAATAATAAGGACCTTCTAAAGGAAAATAAGAAATTTCTCTCAAACAAATTTGAGATGAAAGATCTTGGTGAGGCATCTTTTGTATTGGGAATCCAAATTCAACGTGATCATTCACGAGGTATTTTGGGATTATCACAAAAGAGCTATATAGAGAAGGTATTACAAAGGTTTAGCATGGAAAATTGTAAACCACATGACACCCCTGTCTCTAAAGGAGATAAATTCAGTTTAAAGTAATGTCCTAAAATTTATTTTGAATCCAAGTATATGGAAAATATCCCTTATGCACCGGCAGTAGGAAGCTTAATGTATGCGCAAGTCTGTACTCGTCCAGACCTTGCATTTATTATTGGGATGCTTGGTCAATACCAAAGCAATTCAAAAAGAAGAACATTAAGTCGCATCCAAAAGAATGATGAAGTATCTATAAAACATTAAACTACATGCTTATGTATACAAAATCGGATCATTTTGAGATCATTAGGTATTAGATCTCTGCTTTCTTGGATGCAAAGATGTCAAAAGACATCATATGGTTATGTCTCTTGTTGAAGAGAAATAAGTATAAAATAAACAAATAGATATACAACTTATAGGATCAAACTCCATGTTATTGGATCCATTTTATAAAGCGTTATCTCTTTTGATTTTTCACGAGCATAATGTTCATATGGGTGAAACGATTTTGATAATGCATAATATAGTGGGAGTTTGAGTTGTACTTTATTTGCTATTTGTTTTATTCATATTGATCTCATTTGGTTAATTAGGACTAGTTGATGGAATATATATACATGTTTTAATATATTCATTAAGTTTTCCATGCTACACATCTATACTTAATCTATGTCATTTAGTTGAACATATATATGTGATTAATGTGGGTTTAGTTGCGAATCAATTACAACGACTGCCCCTTTAGTTCCTATACTTGTGAAACTAATGGACGAGATTGTTTTAGAATGACAATGAAGTGCACATATGGATTGTCATTTACATTATGAATATGATTTTATGAGGATTTGTTAAAGTATAAACACATGTTTGGGCAATCCAAGTGGGAGATTGTTAGAACATGGATTGCAAAATGTGTATACTTAATAAATATAAGTGACATGTAGACGTACATGTCTAAATCATTAAAATAATGTTATTGAAAAGTATAGAATATTAATTAAATGTGTAGAATTCTCGATGTGGAAATTACCTATTTATGATGGGCAGAATGGTAATTTCACACCGCTTAATTGAAAGGGTGTAGTTCCTTGATGAGGTGTCATTGTTTCCTATATATAGAGCCCTACCATCAGCCTAGAAACTACTACATCATCCCTATTTACTCTCTCTATAATCTGAGTTCTAAGGAAGGCATTCATCATCAAGAAGATCTACAATTTCCTACGTGATTTTCTTCTTCTTCTCTTCCTTCATTTGCAAGAACATCATCAAGTAACAAGATGGACTCAACAGATATCACGCTTCCTCCTTGATCTTCTTCTCTTACTTAATCTAGACTTGAGTGCTTTTGGGTTATTGGAATAGGAATGTTCCAACATCCGCTGCATTGTACGACAGTGAATAAAATATTATGGAAAAATTAGGCAAAATTATTGAAGTACTACTCGACAATTCCTGCTTGAATCTGCGATCAACATACCTTCTAAAGCCCATATAGGGAGAACAAAGAGGCCAAGTATGCATCTTTAATAGACAAAGAAATGGGAATAACAAAAATAAGGCATGACTCCTAAAGTAACTGAAATCAATGTCACCAAAGTTTGGGCAATGCAGGTAGGGCAAGCTGGTCATGGTTTCGTTATCCTGGCAGCCTGTAACTCAAATTTGCCTTTTAAGGGCCATTCATTTGTTCTAATTATTCATATTCATGGTTAAATTAATGGAACAAGAAAAAGCCTTCAGTTTAATGGGAGCTTGCATTTTCAAATGAAGAATGCCAAATGAGGAATCATGAAAGACCTAGATGTGAACTCCAACTCGAATCCAAATTACAAGAAAAAAGATCAGGAAAAACAGAGAAATTGTTAGAACAAAAGATCACAAGCGACCCACGCAACTCCTTCGACTCCATATCATGGAGATAATTTCTGAGCAAGTGCAAATTCAAGGTAGCATAAGAATTATCCCAAATAAAATAACCCTAGATTGGGGCATTATGAAGGAACGGTGGCCTAAACTTTTTCAAAAGTGAACCAGATACCATTCTCCACTACAAAGTGAACTTGATGGAAGAAAAGATGAGAGCATTAAATATACTACCTTATGTCTATTAGGTAGAGGAGGAACAAGATATACAAAATATCCCTGCTAGTGTTATTGGTGGATCAGAGATAGAAGAAAAACAACCAACTCAAAAAAATGCAAAAAATGAAAGCAGTGCACAAGAGACAAGTTCTGCAAAGATTCCGTCGTCCGAACTTCCTCCACATGTTGTTGTCGAAATGCCCGCATTATCACCAACTATGGTTAGTGAATTTCTAAAAGGTGTTAATGTTTATTTTTAATTATTATTTTTTGTTTTATTTTTTTACATTTAATTTTGACAAAGCTCATGATTGCTACTCATTTCTCATTTGCAGAACCAAGGAAATATTGCTACGTGGAGAAAGAAGGAAGGTGATAAGGTTTGTAATGTGTGACCTTGGACCTGTGAATCTGCATGTGAAATACTTTACTCGGTTATCATTGGGGCTAATATAAGGACTTAACCTGCACCATATCTCTTTTGCCTTTCACTCGATTTAACAGATAGAAGTTGGTGACGTGATATGTGAAATAGAGACAGACAAAGCTACCCTTGAATTTGAATGTCTTGAAAAAAGGGTAATATTCTGCACTCTATTGCTGGGTTCTTCTTCAGAGCTCATTTTTCTTGGTTGACGTTAGGGTGAGGGTAATGTAGTAACTGTGTACGTATTTTGATCTTGATCATCACAGAGTAAAGCAATTTAATTTGGGAATAAAATCAAATTTAGAAAAGGAGTGGCATACCCTATGTTGTGAAATTGGTGCTCCCCCGTTGCAATCAAGACAAAGAAATTAACACACCCACACGTACAAGAAAGAAACAATCACACACAAGAACACAAGAGTTGTTTACCCGGTTCATTCACCAACTCGTGAACTACGTCCGGGGGCAATTGCCAAGCCAATATGTTATTAGTCTCTCTAATATGTTGCTACAATGTGTTCTAGGCCGAAATTATGCTTATATAGCTACAAGGAAACCCTAAATCTATTTTAAGAAGAATTCTAATCAACTAAGGAAACAAATCAGACCCAGAATCTCGGCCAGCTTGAGGCGCCCGCCTCAAGCCTTCCATGCGCCCGCCTCGCGAAGGAATGACCTCGGCCACAGCCTCGGCCCTTGAGGCGCCCGCCTCGGCCAGATGAGGCGCCCGCCTGGCGCTGCTCAGCCTCCTTCTCCGGTTTGAACTCCTTTTTGACCTCAACAAATCCCTCCGACTTAGTCCCCCTTTTTCCTTGTATGTTTAGGATCCAAATCCCAACAATCTCCCACCGGAGACTAAACTAACAAACATAGAATCACCCATCAACTCCCACCACGGAGTAAAGACCTTCGAACACATTTCCCCTCATCCATATTGGCTTGACACTACCTCACCTCTCCTCAAGTACTAAGGCGAGTTGAAACCAAGCGACGTTTCAACCTCCCCGTGTTAGATCGTTCTTGCCTCCCCAAATCAGCTTCTACCTTGATTTCTCCCCGCAAGTCTAACTTCGCCTTCTCCCTCCAGACCCACCTTCCTCGCAATGCCTCCCCGTGAAACTTGGACACACCTTGTTTCTTGCATCGACTATTCTTGGTCTGAATCCGCTCTCTGTTAGGGCCCTTGGACATCCACACCGCGTTGATCAACTTTGAGTCCTCCCCAACATACCGTTTCTTGATGTCTCCCCTTTTTACACCAACAGGCCGGTTCTTAAGCCTCTTGCTCCCACCGGAACGAACATCGACATTGTAGGTAGAGTACAACGTCTTCCCCTTAACCCCATGAGCCAACACCTTAGCCCCTTTTGTGACTTCCCAAGACCCACCAATGAAAGAAACACCATACCCTTCACTGTCAAGTTGTCCCACAGAAATCACCCTTCTCCTCAAATCCGGAACGTGCATCACATCGTGTAGTTGTAAAAACGACCCGTTAGGTGTCTTCATCATTACATCCCCCTTACCTTTGATCTTCAATGGTTGACCATCACCAAGATAGAGAACCCCAAAATCTCCGGTTTTGTAACGCCTCATTGATTCCGCATCCCCACTAGCATGACAAGAAGCTCCGTAATCCAACACCCAATCTTCACCCGACTGCTCCTCCCCTAGGATTAATACATCACCACCATCATCCACCACGTTAGCACAACCACCTTTTCCCGGACAAATATAAGCGATGTGCCCCAATTCACCACAATTGTAGCACTTGACCTTTTTCCCCTTAGGTCCACCCCTTTTCTCTCCACCCTAAGTGCGGCCCCATCTACGGACGATTCTCCCCTTTTCTCCTTCCTTCGCAACTCCTCTTGCGGGGACGAGATCTCTAACCTCCGTATACACCAATGCTTTGTTTCGACGTACTAATCGTTGTGACGGTAACCTCCCAACTATCGTGCAATGATTTTAGAAGAAAACAAGCAAGCACTTCATCGGAGAAAGTAATATCAACACTTTTCAATTGGTCCACCATACCTTTGAAATTGCCGATATGACTTGCCGTATGCGCCCCTCGACATCTTCGCATTCGCAAACCTCTTTATCAAATGCACCTTATTGATATTCGACGGCTTCTCATACATGTCCGACGGCGTTTGTAGCAACTCCACCGTTGTCTTGGCCTCCATAGCGTTAGTGCAACGTCGTCGGTTAGGGCACTCCTTACCGCTCCTAACGCCTTCCGATCCAACGTCTCCCAATCCCCTTGTGACATGTCTTCGGGCTTCTCCTTCAAGGGCTTATGAAGATCCTTACAATAAAGGTAGTCTTCAATCCTTGTCTTCCAAAACGTGAAATTCACACCGCTGAATTTCTCGATATGGTTCTTCATCTTGACTGCTTCACCAAAATCCCCAAGAACGCGATTCAAAATTAATCAACTAATGAAAGAATTTTGAATCCACCGAACCAAAGCTCTGATACCAGTTGTTGTGAAATTGGTGCTCCCCCGTTGCAATCAAGACAAAGAAATTAACACACCCACACGTACAAGAAAGAAACAATCACACACAAGAACACAAGAGTTGTTTACCCGGTTCATTCACCAACTCGTGAACTACGTCCGGGGGCAATTGCCAAGCCAATATGTTATTAGTCTCTCTAATATGTTGCTACAATGTGTTCTAGGCCGAAATTATGCTTATATAGCTACAAGGAAACCCTAAATCTATTTTAAGAAGAATTCTAATCAACTAAGGAAACAAATCAGACCCAGAATCTCGGCCAGCTTGAGGCGCCCGCCTCAAGCCTTCCATGCGCCCGCCTCGCGAAGGAATGACCTCGGCCACAGCCTCGGCCCTTGAGGCGCCCGCCTCGGCCAGATGAGGCGCCCGCCTGGCGCTGCTCAGCCTCCTTCTCCGGTTTGAACTCCTTTTTGACCTCAACAAATCCCTCCGACTTAGTCCCCCTTTTTCCTTGTATGTTTAGGATCCAAATCCCAACACCCTAGTGGTCGAGCAAGCAATTCTTTATTAAATGTCCCATGTTTTACTCCTAGCGACAAAAACTTACTGGATTTTAGCAGACCCCAAGTGATTGCGACAATCATTGAGTTGAGTTTTTAATAGACTGTATAGGAGCAGAAGGTATCTAGAAATGGAAGTGGTTATTGTGTCTTAAATGTTTCCTTGGTGGTATGTGTCTGGGAGCAGAAATTTTATTATTATATTACAATCATAATATAATCTTAATCTGGGTTTGGTGCAAAAAATCTTTCTACTGTATTCTTGAATTTTTAGGATCCTATTTTACCAAGCTATCAAGCCTACTCTTGTTTCTGTGGTTTGCCGCAGAATTCAGTCTTAACATCGTTGTAGATTGATTCTTTGAGTACCTTGCTTCATTTGATGTTGCTAAAGGTTACCACACTATTTTTGGGTACCTACAAACACTTCTTTACTTTATCCATTGCAATATTGACCGCAGATACCTTGCAAAGATACTGGCACCTGAAGGTTCAAAAGATGTGTTGGTGGGACATCCCATTGCAATTACAGTAAGTTGCTATAATCGTATCGAGAAGTAGGAGGTGCAATCTTTGTTGTTTCTCAAAGTACTTAGGTTTCCTTCCATGTGAGTTTATTCATATACGTCTTTACATCTTATATGACCGTCCTTGCGTTACTCTGGTAGTCATCCTATGTTATGATGCATTTGTAGTCTTCCAAGGTCTAAGTTTCATTGCTGGCCACATTTCAGTCTGTCAACACCCTGGGCACTTGTCAGACATGCTACAAGGCATCATACAAAGATACACTACTTCTAAGGTCCAAGTTTCATTACTGGCCACATTTTAGACACCAGCAACATGGGCACTTGTCGGACACGCTTCATGGTATCTGTTGGGAGATCCACCTCCCCCTCGTCCTTTAAATTTCAATGCAAATTCTGGTTCTAAAGGTGCATCAATACTCGTAATGATAGTTCTCCTACAAATCATGGGAAAGACCCGAAGAATATACAGTTGGAGCCAGTAGTCATTTCAGTTTTTAAATACATGTTGGAAAAACCTAATTTCAGTACTGTGTTATGTGAGTCCCTAAAAAATACAGAAGTCAGTGAAGATTTTTTGGAGAACCTCTCCACTGCGCTACAATTATCAGCGTCTGAGAAGTTTGGCTTTGGTCTTGCTTTATCAGATTCAGAAAATCTTGATATCAGAATGTGTGGTGAGTTTCCCTTATGCTCCGTACTTGTTCTAGTTCAGCTGAAGGAGGATTCCGAATTTATTTTAGCCCCTTTGCTTTCTGATGAACTGCACGAGGCCAACCTCTTGAGGTACTACAAAATCTGCTTGTTTTCTTTCTTTGAGATATTTTTGGAATTTATTCCTTTTCCTTTGCTTGTCCTCATAAATTTTTGGTTTGTTTATGATGTTGCATATCATCATTTCCTTTTTTTTTCTTGTCTCAGGAACTTGGATTCGTTCAGCGAAGGTGGTACAAATGATTTTGATGTTGTGCTTGCAGAAATGGAGAAGGAGATTGGCATGGCTGATACTTTCAAGGAGTTAGGTTATAAATGCACAGTAGATATCTCATCGTGCAAACAGATGCTATCTCAATTCCTACCGCTAACTGAAACTACTGTTTCTAAGATACTTGGTACAGTTGCCCATACAAATTCAGGTCTTGAGGACAGTGAAATTGCTTTCTCAACATTCTGTTCATCTTTTGTCAGCAGCAGTTAGTCAGATCTTCCATCTTCAAACACATGGAACACTGATGTCCTTGTAGATTCAATTAAGCAGCTTGTGAGCTCCTTGCTTTAAATTTCTTTGATTTTTTTATTCCATTATGTGGCACAACAATTCATTGAAGGGCACTAACTACTTAATAACGTACTTCAGGCTCCTGGCATCAAATGGACTGCTGTTATTGAGAACCTTGATGAGATGGGTGAAGATGAGATGGGTGAGCATCTGGATTATAGCTAGTATGGTTACTTGATCTTTCTTTTGGTTTGTGCTTTATAGGGAGTATATACCCTTAGACTATTGATTTTTGAACATATGTAGAATGGTTCTTGAACAAGTTTAGTAGTTTGTTAAATGTGATGGTGGATGTTATTTTGAGACAATATATTTAGTTTTAAATGATTTAAAGTTTGTTTTCAATTAAGTTTTGGAAAAGTTTGTGGATTTATCAATATTAAAAACTAATTTGATGGCAGAACAATCACAATGGGATAAGGTGATTGCATTTTCAGTTGCTTTCTCTAAGCAAAGGTGATTGCATTTCCAGTCGCCTCTAAGGTGATTGCATTTACGGTCACCTTCTCTAAGCAAATGTGATTGCATTTTTCAGTCGCCTTACATAAGCTAACGAGATTGCAAACCCAGTCACTTTATACTAGCTAACGTGATTGCATTTGTGATTTAATTAATTAAATAAATAAAATTAAAAAACCCTTTACGTGACGGCAAAAAGCAGTCACAGAAAATAAATCTCTAAGGCGACGGCTTATCTCGTCGCTTTAAGCTATTGCGACAAGGGTTTACGCGACTGCCATGGCGATTGATTTCCCAGTCGCGTTACCTTTTCGTGACTGCTTTTCGTACATATGTGACGGCTTTTAGCAGTCATAAAAAGCCTTTTTTCTTGTAGTGTTTGAGAGTGCGGGGTTCAAATTCCAGTGAGTCTGGACTAATTGCCGAGAGTGCTGATGGAAGGGAGTATCTGGGCTATCTATCCAAAAGGGACTGAACCGTTCGAAAGCCTTGAACCGGTGGTGTGGACTCACTTGGAGAATTATTTAGAGCACATGGAATAGGGTTGTTGTTGAACTGAGGGTGACCCAACTGAGGAGAAAAGGAAGGAAGCCCGGAGGAGGAGGATAACAAATCTTGTGCAGGTAGCTGGGCCATTTGATTGACTTGATGCGGTCCAGTTGTAGCGACAAAATCTGGAAGAGGGGTGCTTGAAGTGTGCTGGCCCAAATGTATTGAACTAGTTGCATGGGATATCCCATTCTGAAGAAGGGCAGGACTGTAAGTGGGTTGAGGGGCAGCAACTTGAGAAGCATGTTATGGCTCATTTGCTGGAGGAGGTGCAATTTGCACAGGAGCTGGAGCACGGACTTGGCAAGATGGTCCACTACTTTGTGGGGCAGTAGGTGGATCACAAGGAGTCTGCCTGTAGAGGGATTAGTGAACAGAGGAAAACAATTCTCATCAAATAATACAGGTCGTGAAATATAAATCCGTCCCATTGATTGATCAAGACATCGGTATCCCTTTTTGAGATTGTCATATCCGAGAAAGATACAAGGTTTGGACTTTGGTTGAAGCTTATGCGAGTTATATGGAACAAGGTGAGGAAAACATAAGCACCCAAAAGTTTTTAAAACTTGTAATCCGGGGTCTGTTTGAGCAATTTTTGAAAAGGAGAGATGTAACCTAATTGACGCATTGGCAAACAATTGATTATATAGACGGATGTATTGAAAGCATCAAGCCAGTAGGCTTGAGGATCACCCTATTTTGCTAAAATACACAAACCGATCTCATTTATATGGAAATGTTTCCTTTCAACAGTACCATTTTATTGAGGTGTGTGTGGACAAGTAGTTTGATGACGGAATCCATGATTTCTCAGATAAAGAGAGAATTGACGATTCACAAATTCACCCCCTCCATCCGTTTGTATGGTTTTAATAGTGTGAATGGCAGAGATTTTTCTACTTATTTGATTTTCGACTTGGATTTTGAAAGTAGAGAAAACATCCAATACATCCGATTTACGAAATAAAGGAAAAAGCCACATATATCTTGAAAAATCGTCAACAATACTTAGATAAAAACGATAACCACTTTTAGAAGAAATTGGGGAAGGCCCCCATACATCCAATTGTAATAAATCCAAAGGTTTGACGGAATGAAAATTACGAGAAACAAAAGGTAAACTTGTAGATTTGCCTAAGGGGCAAATATGACAAGGAGAACGAGAAGCTGGTCCACTAATAGGGATGTGGACTTTTTTTTACTAAAGACCGAAAAACCTGATGAGAAGGATGACCGAGACGAGCATGCCAAGTAGCAGAAGAAGCACGTTCGTCGATAAGAGCCAGTGTATAGACCTTGAGAGCTATTGCCAGATAGGATAGTCAGCTTCGTGATGTGGTCCTTCACACAAAAACCAAACCCATCAAATTCAAAGAAGCAATTGTTATCAATGGAAAAAGGGCGAATTGAAAAAAGTGATTTATGTAAACAAGGAACACACAGAACATTACAAAGGACCAAATTTCTATGAGGGGTAGAGAAAGAAGAGTGACCAATATACGAAATAGGGATTCGAGAACCATTTGCAATGGTAATCGAATCGTTACCTGAGTATGGGGTGACCGAAGAGAGACCATCAGACGAGGGAGTCATGTGGTTGGTAGCCCCTGAATCTAGAACATAGGTCGGAGCCATAGGTGATGCATAAGAACCCGAAGAAGCATCATAAGACGGATGCTTAGGCTGTTGTTGACTGTAGAGAGCAAAGTTACCACAGTCGCGGCACTGAGGAGCAATATGGTCTGGTTTGTTGCAGAGTTGACATGCCGAGTGTTCAACATGGGTGCCGAGTGTTCAA
The DNA here is from genome assembly GCA_022495995.1 of Adenophora triphylla var. japonica. Classification (NCBI taxonomy): domain Eukaryota; kingdom Viridiplantae; phylum Streptophyta; class Magnoliopsida; order Asterales; family Campanulaceae; genus Adenophora; species Adenophora triphylla. The sequence goes on from JAFEMH010007682.1 coordinate 28,548, forward strand.
CATGGGTGAAAGGATTGGGTGGCCTGTATGGAGTAAAGGGCCGAGGGTAATGGGGCCGTGGATTAGGATTCGGGAAAAAAGGAGAAAATTTTGGTATGGGCAGAATCCCCCGATTTCCATTTCCACGACCTTTATTGTTCCTGCCACTGCCCTTTCGATGCACAAAAACTCTGCCACGGCCAATACCGGATGCTGCTGTCACACCACCGGTGCGATTAAAAGACGGACGTGGTGTGGAACTTGCTGCTAGGGCACTTATAGGGATGAGAGAAACGGTACTAAAACGTGAAATCAAATCTTCTTCCTGGAGTAGTAGGTCTTGGAGATCATCAAAGGACTCGACAGGATGATTATGTTGCGAGGTAAAGAACTCATTATATTGCGGACCAATGCCAGTAACAATTCACTGCTGAAGGTCGTCATCACTCACAACTTCACCGACTTTTGCTAGGGCGTTAGAGAGAGATATAGCTGTATGGAAGTAGTCATCAATGGACATCTCCGGCGTTTTGGACAGGGCATTCAAGCTGGTATTGAGTTTCTGGACATGAATCCTAGATCGTCCCCCAAAACGTTTCTCAAGAAGGGACCATGCTGTCGGAGCCGTCACACATGAATTAACTCGAGATTGAATCTTGGTCGTGACTGTGGCCTTGATCCATCCGAGTACCAAACAAGATGCCTGATTGAAGTAGGCCAATTCTGGATTGTCTGTGCCATCTTCTAGTTTAGCAGGTGGAGGGGTAATCTCGGTCACAGTGGTGGTGAGGTTGAAGGTGGTTAGCACTGTATAAAGAAGAGAACGCCAATTAAGGCAATTGTCATTCGTAAGATGACAGTGACCGAGATAGGACTGAATATTCAGATTCAAAGGAAGGGGATTGGGATGCACGAAGACATTTGTGTCGGCGGAAGAAGATATAGTTTTCCATTTCATTTCCTTTAATTGTTAGAATTAATTAGTCTTTCTTATTTCATTTTACTTTTAATTATTTGAATGGGTCAATTAAGTTAGAAGTTGAGTAGTGGAGTCAATTGTTAAGGTTGTTGGAAATGGGTAACGGAAAGTTAAGTTTAAACTTAACGTTGATCTAGGTTTCTAACGAAAGTTCGTTATTTGTTAACGAAACTTGTTACAAATGGTAATCTATATTTGTTGTAGATTATATAATTCATTTATTGTCTCAAAACCATTTCCGGGTGAATAAGAAATTAATGACTAGTGATTTGTAACTTAACGAAAGTTAAATTAAAGGGTTAAAAGTTAACTTGGGTCAGTCCAAATTAATTTGAATCGAAACTGTTCCAAAAGGCACGTCACCAGGATTGAGCGCGGTCGCGCCATTGCCTAGGGCGGCCGCGCTGAACTTCAGTGAATTTTGGCCTGGTTCTCGTCAGGCTAGCGCGGTCGCGCTAAAGGCCAGGGCGGCCGCGCTCGTACGCAGATTCTGAACAGTTTTGGCGCCTTTTGGTGGGAAAAGTCATGAACCCTTTAAATTTCTTTAAATAGTTTCCCTCCGAATTTCAATTACATACATACAGATTTTGAGTCTTCCAAAACCCTCTTGAGTTAGTCTAATCAAGTCAATTCATTTGCATCTTGTTGCATACCTCCTTCAAAGTCCAAGTTTCAAACTTTGTGTTGTTCGTTAGAACAATCAATTTGGAGTGCTCCTATTGATTGTTTATAAAGTCGTTTTATCTTACGAGAGTTTTGTTATCTAACCGTAAGCACTGGTGCGGGACAAATAACTCTTACGGAGTTTGTATACAATACAAGACTCGACTTGTCTCCTAGTTTTCCAATCTCCGTTAAATTCTCCGTCAGTTTTCCAGTTAAGTTCTTGAGAAGCCATACCTAAAATCTAACAATCGTAAGAGTTAATTGACGCTTCTTAAGACTCTTATACCATGGCAACTGAGAAAGACACCACCGCATCCTCCGGGCTTACACTTCCTCCACAAGGCACTGTAACGCCTCCTCCTCAAGGTGACGCAACGTTCAACAATGTTGCACCCGCTCATACGCCGCCTCACCCGGGTCATGATGAGAAACCCCCGAAGTTCACTGGGATGGATTTCAAGAGATGGCAACAAAAGATGCTATTCTACTTGACCACCCTAAGCTTGCAGCGCTTCTTAAAGGAAGATCCTCCGGCGGTGGCAAATGGTGATCCCGACCCTCAAAGGCTTATGGCCAAGGAGGCTTGGGCTCATGGTAATTTCTTGTGTAAGAATTACATCCTAAACGGACTCGACTATGCACTATACAATGTGTATAGTAACATCGAGATAGCCAAGGCGTTGTGGGACACCTTGGAAAGGAAGTACAAGATCGAAGACGCCGGGTCAAAGAAATTTGTCGTCGGTAAGTATCTTGACTTCAAGATGGTCGATTCCAAATCGGTAACAACTCACGTGGATGAGTTCCAACTCATCCTACATGGGCTTGATGCCGAGGGGATGATCATGAATGATCCATTCAAGGTGGCATCAATCATTGAAAAGTTGCCGCCTTCATGGAAGGACTTCCAGAACTATCTCAAGCATAAACGCAAGGAGATGTCCTTGGAAGACATAGTTGTTCGTCTTCAAATTGAAGAGAACAATAGAAACAACGAGGCCAAGGATGCTAAGGGCAAGATGGAGGCTAAGGCCAATCTCGCCGAGGCTAGCACAAGTGGCACAAAGAGAAAGCATTCCGGAAATGCCGGGAATGCTAAGAAAGGAAAGAATAAGGGCCCTACAACTAAGAAGTTCAAGGGGACTTGCTATAATTGTGGCAAACCGGGCCACTTAGCAAAGGACTGTCGTCTCCCGAAGAAAGAGGCAAATAATGTTGACCACATGGACCTAGACTTTGCAGCGGTGGTCTTCGAGGCTAACGTTGCAAACTTGGATGATAATCCAAAAGCTTGGTGGATAGATACCGGTGCTACCCGCCACATTTGTGCTAATAAGGAGAGTTTCTCCTCCTATACTCCCATCTCCGGAAGGAAGCTCTACATGGGAAATTTAGCGACCTCCGATGTTCAAGGCATTGGAAACGTGATATTGAAGATGACTTCCGGAAAAGAAGTAACCTTGTTGGATGTGCTGCATGTTCCAGACATCCGTAAAAATTTAGTTTCCGGCGCTTTGCTTAGTAAGGCCGGATTTAGACTTGTATTTGAATCAGACAAATTTGTAATAACTAAGAATGGTTTGTTCATTGGAAAGGGCTACCTCGAGGAGGGCCTTTTCAAGATGAATGTAATGAATATCGTCCGCCATAATGCGAAGAATAAAAGTGTTGTTTCTTATGTTTACTTGTCAGAAAGTTCTAATTTATGGCATGATAGATTAGGACATGTAAACCTCGACACCATTAAGAAATTAGCGAAACAAGATTTAATCCAAATGACTAAATCCGACTTGACTAATAGGTGCGAAGTTTGCGTTGAGGCAAAAATGACGAAATCGCCATTTAATGCAATAAAAAGAAACACAACTCCTCTTGAATTAATTCACACCGATATATGTGATTTAAAACTTGTGCAAACTCGAGGAGGTAAAAAGTACTTCATTACATTTATAGATGATTGCATAAAGTATTGCTATGTTTATCTCTTAAGAAGTAAAGATGAAGCCTTAGGAGCTTTTGAGACTTATAAGAAAGAAGTTGAAAATCAACTTAACTTGAAGATTAAGAAAATTAGAAGCGATAGAGGTGGAGAATATGAAGCACCATTTGAAGGACTATGTTGGGAATCCGGCATAATTCATCAAACAACGGCTCCATATACCCCTCAATCTAACGGAGTTGCTGAACGCAAAAACCGTACTCTCAAGGAGATGATGAACGCGCTTTTAATAAGTTCAGGCTTACCCGACAACTTATGGGGGGAAGCCATACTCACTTCTAATTATGTTCTTAATAAAATACCCAAGAAAGGTATTGATAAAATGCCCTATGAATTATGGCATAATCGTTGACCATGTTATAAATACCTTAAAGTGTGGGCGTGTTTGGCCAAGGTTGAAGTACCTAAGCCGAAACAAGTCAAGATTGGTCCAAAGACCATTGACTGTGTTTTTATTGGATATGCCAATAATAGTAGTGCCTATCGTTTTATAGTGCACAAATCGGACATTCCTGATATGCATGTAGGAACTACTATAGAATCAAGGAATGCAGTATTCTTTGAAAACATGTTTTCGGCTAAGGACATGAAAGATATAGGTTCTAATAAGAGAACATATGAGTCTACAACCGGTCCTTCTCAAATAGAAGATGAAGAACCGAGACGTAGCAAAAGGGCAAGAGTGGAAAAATCCTTTGGTCCTGATTTTCTATCTTACATGTTAGAAAACGAACCAGCCACTGTTAAAGAAGCTTTATCCGGTCCGGATAGTTCGTTCTTGAAAGAGGCTATTAGCAGTGAAATAGAATCCATAATGCTCAACAATACTTGGGAATTAGTTGATCTCCCTCCAGGTTGCAAACCATTAGGTTGCAAATGGATCCTTAAAAGGAAGTATAATGCGGATGGATCAATCGATAAGTATAAAGCTAGGCTAGTTGCCAAAGGCTTTAGACAGAAAGAGGAATATGATTTCTTCGATACATACTCCCCTGTCACAAGGATCACATCTATTCGTGTTCTCATAGCTATTGCAGCAGTGTATAATCTTGAGATACACCAAATGGATGTGAAGACTGCTTTCCTAAATGGAGAACTTGATGAAGAAATTTACATGGAACAACCCGAAGGGTTCGCAGTTCCTGGTAAAGAAAGAAAGGTGTGTAAACTCGTAAAGTCCTTGTATGACTAAAACAAGCACCTAAACAATGGCATGAGAAGTTCGATAGAACCATGTTATCGAATGGATTCAAGATTAACGTATGTGACAAATGTGTCTACATTAAAGGAACATCCGAATCATTCGTTATCGTTGTAAGTACCCCAATCTCGATCACCCTCTTCCGGCCACATGGGAAACACCGCAGACTCAAAAACGCAGTCTCGAAGACCCTTGACACTCAAAACCCTCAAAAACCCCCAGCCAAACCAAGGGAGGGACCTTTCTGGGACAATAAGGGACAAAAGGACCTTTTAGGAATTTTTCAGAAATTAGAGAAGCATACATGGTCCGTACGGACCTCTTTGCTTCAATGATTACTGAATCCCCTTAAAGTCCAACTTATTCCCTCAAATCCCGGAAGTGATCATTATCCCCCTACATGGTTGGTCCGTACGGACCTTTCTGCATGCAAGGTTGGTACGTACGGACCTCTTTGCAACCAAACACCATCATGGCTAAATCTTCTTAAAGTCCACATATACCCTCAAATCGAGGAAAACTAAAAATTTGGATTACCTATGAGGTCCGTACGGACCTTATTGCAGATTTTCCTACACTATAAATAGAGGGCTCCCCCTCCCTCATTTCACACATCTCCCTCTTCTCTCCTCTCCCCCCAGCCTTCTGGTACCCCTCTAAGTCCTCTCGAGGCACTTCCGGCCCCTTTCGGATCATTCCGAGGCCTTTCGAGCCCCCTTGTGGTGCTCCGAAGCCTCTCCGAGCGCTCCCGCGCTGCCTCGAGGCACTCTCGAGGTACTCTAAGGCCCCTCGTGGTACTCCGAGGCCTTGCCTGGTCTTTCCCAAGGCGTCCCGGCTCTTTCCGAGTCAAACCGGAAACTTGAACGCACGCCGAAACTCTGCCCGAGTGACTTTTGCGATCCCAACGCACGCCGAACCTCTGCCCGAATGCAACCTATAATCCCGACGCACGCCGAACCTTTGCCCGAGTGATCCCTGCGATCCCAACGCACGCCGAAACTCTGTCCGCAGACAACCGACTCCTCCCGAAGCCATCCCGGTCCGTTCCGGAACACTATTCCATCCTCAAACACTATTCCCCAGCGGAAGACAAACACGAACCAACATTGATAAGGCTTTCTTCCTACACTATTTCAATACATTTCAATAAAGCAGTGTACAATGTAGACATCCGGTATAGCATGCATTTTTTAAAAGCACATACACACACACAATAGTTAAAGAATATTAGGGGTATCCGAAAGACTCGTTTTTACGAGGCGACTCGGGTGAGCTCTAAGATTCTAATATTCTCTTCCCGAGGAGTCATCTGACCTCCGAACTCAAAATCTCATCACACAAAAACAGTTTATTTTTAAACTGATGCCCTTTTTCAATGTTTTGGGCTTAATAAAAACGCCGTGGCGACTCTACAAGCAAAAACACAGTGAGACACCTCCACCAACAAACGCCGCAAAGCGGAAATGCCAGATGCCGGGGCGCGATTGCGCTACCTCTCGGATCCTAGCAATTTCCAACGACGACAATTGCGAGATGCCGGGGCCCGCGCGCGAGCCGAATTCGGGTAATCTCAGTTGGCAACTCCGCTGGGGAAGATTTTGTTTTAAAAACTTTTAAACAAAAAACAAAAGATTTTTAAAACGATGATGAGGGTCAAACTTTCATTTTACCCCTTTCTTTAACTGTTGTGTGTGTGTGTGTGCATGTGCTTTACTTTTTATTTTACAAAAAAAATAAAAATACAAAAAAAAAATGCATCAATATACATCTGTGTTCATACATTTAAAATTCTTCAAAACTTCTGTTTTACTCAGAAAAAGAATTTTAGTGACCGCACACTACTCGCACTGCTGCCTCAGTTACACCGCACGCAACTCGCACTGCTGCCTCGGTTACACCGCATGCTACGCGCAGTGCTGCCTCGGATACACTGCACACTACAACCCTTAACCCGGAGTGGTCTCAGTTGCAGTCCATTTGGTCTTCCTAGGACTCTTGGATGCACACGGGATCATTCCAAACATCCCATCCTAGCCAATCGTCAACCCTGCACGTTTGAGTCTTGAGTCACACTCTGTCCAGACTCGGTTGGTTTTTACCCAGTCCGTGTCATACAGCCTGGATACATATCCCATGCCGGCCATTTTCTGAGTCGAAGCTCGGAACTCAAGATCCCTTGCGCAAGCAAAGCGATGAAAGGTCATGCTAAAATCTTGACCCGATCTTGATTTTCCGAAGCTACACCCAGACGATGTTCCGTCCCGGATATACATCCATGCCCACATGACACCATGTCATCAAGCCTTTAATACGTCATCCATGACGATATGACCCAGCCAACGCCTAACGTCACAGATCCCTTGCGCAAGCAAGGTAAAGAGAGGTCATGCCGAACTCTTGACCCGATCTTGACTCAGGTGCCGGCTCGGTTCACTATTCACATGGCTAACGCATTAAAACGAACATGACAGTCTCGGTCCTTAGGTTCGATTTTTCTTTTAGGCCGGTGTAAACCACTTGCCCTATAGGACCCTCGCCCGGGGCTGTCCACCATGGGATGTCGAAATACAGGTGCAAAACGAGGGGATAGCCGCACAGACGGTCTCCACTGACCCAGGATCTAGCATAGTTGTGAAAAAGAAGAGCAATCTTTTCCAACCTACCTAGGACTCTGAGAAAACACATTTTAAGTAAATTAAAACAACAAAAATAAAAAAAAAGAAACGGAAACCGCATGTCACATGAGCTTTCCCCCTCAAATCCAAAATGATGGATTTGCTAGGGATCAAAGCAACTGATCTGAAGCCCTCAACGCAGGCAATCAAGGCATACGACTCCACGTCTCGCCCAGTCTTGGGAATAGCCACCTTGAACCTGTGGTTCGGAAAACAAATGGTCCCGACCGACTTCCAAGTCATCGATATCCCGATCACATTCACTGCCATTTTGGGACGCCCTTGGCTACACCAGATCAATGGGGTGGCATCCACCCTCCATCAATGCGTAAAGTTCGTCCAAGGAACAGATCTAACCATCATCTACGGTGATAGCATAGTCACCGAAAGGACTGACACAAACGGCGTCCCGGTCTTAGAGATCAAACACGACGATGATGGCATGATGCTAACAGGGTTCACCATCGAAAGCCCAAAGGCCCAGGTGTGCCACATAGACCTGCCTTTGATTTGGGACAAGATCCCTCCCCCGATGAAAATGATGAAGCACATGAACTACATCCCGGGGCTCGGTTTGGGAAAACGCCATCAGGGTACCCAACAAATCATCAATGTCAAGGAACAGAATACCCTTCATGGCCTGGGATACATTCCTACTCCCAAAGACGCTGCGGATGACAAACGAGCTACACGGAAATGCTCCGCTGATAACAAAAGAGGCTTGCACGCAACCTCCGATCTCCGCCCTTACAGCCTTGACATGACCAAGTACTTCATAAAAAAGAATGACGACTTGAAGGAAGACCCAGGAAAGGGAACATAATTGATCAAAGCCAAACAAAGCTGTCCGACAACCGTGGACAAGCTCCAACAGAACATTGCAAGATTCAGAGGCCTCAAGGCAAATCCCGTCAGAAGAGCATTTCTCGACGCACCGCCTCTACCGGGACCCACGACCACCACTATTCACAATGAATTTTGGTTCGAAAAAACCCCCCTCTTTGGCAGAAGAACTTGAAAAACTCTCTGTCAATAACCCTGCCTTCAACATGTGGGATGAGTCCGCATTCGAGCTAGCAATGCCCAAGACAAGAGCGGAAGACTCCGCAGACGATGCTTGGAAGGAGCAACTGCTCCACCTGCTCTTCAATGAAGAAATCGAGATGCCAGACCTAATCGATTTTGTTTCTAATAACTCTATGATAGCCATGATCGGGAACGGTGACACAAAGCCTTTCAAACCCCGCCTCCTATCAAGCTCATTGCCACTCAATAACTGGACCACCTTCTCCAAACCCACCGCCAGCAAAAGGGACATGATCGAACAACTTGGTCTGACCCCTCGAGTCCTAGAGTCCAGTGTCAAAACCCATCTTGAGTCCATTATCTTTGAATTTGAGTCTCTCGAGTCATCTGATGGCCTCACGCCAGAAGATTACGAACTCATTGCCAATAATGTATTCTCGTATGCTCTTAATGAATGCTTCGATCTTTCCGAGTATCCTCTCATTGCATCTTTAACAACTGATAAATTAACTAACACACAAGCAGTTAATAATGATTCACTTGATAAAGAAGCGCACACATTAAACGAACAATACATTAAACACATCTTTAAGCATGTTGTCAAACGAGAGAAAAACCGGGCCCAAGCTGCCGAGGAGGTTTTAACCAAAGTGAATTTGGGAACTGCTGAAGAGCCAAAAGAGACGCAAATCGGAAGTTTCTTCACCGGCACAGAGCAAGACGCATTGACTGCACTGCTCAAAGAGTTCGTGGACGTGTTCGCGTGGTCTTACCGAGACATGCCTGGATTAGATCCAAACATTGTAGAACATCGGATCCCCTTGAATCCCGAGGCTAAGCCCATCAAGAAAAAGCTACGCCGAATTAAGCCATAATGGTCTTTACAAGTCAAAGAAGAGATCGAGAAGATGCTCCGCGTCAGCTTCATCAGGGTGATCGAGTACCCCACATGGCTCTCCAACATAGTCACAGTCACCAAGGCCAACGGAAAAGTGCGCTGCTGCGTGGACTTCCGAGATCTCAACAATGCAAGTCCCAAGGACGATTTTCCACTACCCAACATCGACATGTTGGTAGACACTACAGCCAATTTCGAAGTCAAGTCCTTCGTGGACGGGTTTGTCGGCTAAAATCAACTCAAGATGGCCGAAGAAGATCAAGAAAAGACAGCCTTCACAACCCCCTGGGGAACCTACTGTTACACAGTGATGCCGTTCGGATTAAAGAACGCTGGGGCTACCTATCAACGGGCAGCAACCGCCCTCTTCCCCGACATGATCCACAAGGAGATCGAAGTGTACGTCGATGACATGATCATCCACTCAAAGGGATCAGATGGACAACACCTTACAGACTTGATAATGTTCTTCGACCGCCTCCGGAAATACTCGATGAGGTTAAACCCTGCCAAATGCACATGTGGGGTCAGTCGAGGCAAAGTCTTGGGATACATGGTCACCGAGAGAGGCATCAAGGTTGATCCTCAAAAGATCAGGGCCATCATCGAAATGAGATCACCGCAAACTCAAACAGAGGTGAAAAGCTTCATGGGCCGCCTGCAGTATATCAGCCGCTTCTTCAATCAATTGACCTCCATTTGCGAGCCAATCTTCAAACTAATAAAGAAGAATGCCGACGTTGAATGGAACTCAGAATGCCAAGATGCCTTTGAAGAAATAAAGGCGTACCTTGTGAGTCCCCCGATTCTCTGTCCTCCCCACGAGGAGAAGCCACTGTTGCTATACCTAACTGTGACCGACACCGCAGTTGGAGCCATGCTCTGTCAAGAAAAGAAAGAGTCATGAGTTGAGAACGCCATCTACTTCGTCAATCGAAAGTTTCAAGGCAGCGAACTCAACTACTCAGCCCTCGAGAAAACCTGCGCAGCTCTAGTATGGGTCGTCGGAAAATTACGGCACTACATGCAGTCGCACACGGTGCACTTGGTTTCCAAAATGGACCCAATCAAGTACCTCTTCGACAAACCATCTCTGTCAATGAGGCTCGCCAAATGGTCTTTCTTCCTAGCGGAATTTGACATCAAGTACGTAAACCAAAAGTCAATCAAGGGACGGGCAATGGCCGAACAACTGGCTGACTTCCCAACCGACGAGGCTCGAGGCCCCGAACCACAATTTCCAGACGAACGAATATTTGCACTCGAAGGCGAAGATCGATGGCAACTGTTCTTCGATGGAGCAGCCAACAAAAAAGGAAACGGCATCGGTATGCTCTTGGTCGATCCCAAGGACGAGCACACCCCAATTGCCATAAAGCTCAATTTCGAGGTAACCAACAATGCCGCCGAATACGAAGCCTGCGCCGCCGGACTACAGGCCGCAATCGAAAGGAATGTCCAGAAGCTCGTGGTCTATGGGGACTCAGCCCTGATCATCAACCAAGTCTCCAACAAGTGGAAAACCATAGACCCAGGCTTGCAAAAATACCACGCCTGCATGGAAGACCTCATCACACAATTCGAAGAGGTCACCTTCCACTACTTGCCGAGAGACCGAAACCGGTTTGTAGACGCCTTAGCCACCTTGGCTTCACTCGTGGAAATCCCTGAGGGAAAAGCAATCAAGCCCTTCAAAGTCAGACGAAAGGAAATTCCTGCCTACTGTTGCGAGATAGAACCAGAGCCCAAGCCCATCAATGAGCCATGGTACAACCAGATCTTCCAATACCACAAGAACGGGGAGACCGCCTTCATGAACGAGGAAGGTCAACGCAGGGAAGGGGTCAAAGCCAAGAGCATCATGGCCCTAAAACGCCTCGCCTCTCACTTTGTCATCCTTGGGGACATGCTGTACAAGAAGCGCTACCAAGGACCACTCCTACGCTGCATCAACCAGGAAAAAGCAAGCGAGCTCATGAACGAAGTCCACAATGGGGCTTGCGGTCCCCACATGAAAGCCAGAGCCCTGATGCAAATCATTCTCCGGGTGGGCTACTACTGGATCTCCATGGAGGCAGACTGCATCCACTTTGTCCGAAGCTGCGACAAGTGTCAACGGTTCTCCAACCTCAATCATCTACCTCCTCACGATCTCTACTGCATGACTACGCCCTGGCCCTTCGCCACTTGGGGAATTGACGTCATCGGGAAAATTGCTCCGCCAGGCAGCAACGGTCACGAGTTCATCTTAGTAGCCATAGACTTCTTCAGCAAATGGGTCGAAGCCAAGTCTTACAAGGTGCTCACCTCCAAGAAAGTCGCGCATTTCCTCAAGGAAAACATCATCTGCCGATACGGCATCCCGAATGAGGTCATATCAGACAACGGCTCCCACTTCGAAGGAGAATGCGACAGACTGCTGGCTGAATTCAAGATCACACGCCACAAGTCTTCTCCCTACCGACCACAAACAAATGGCGCCGTAGAAGCAGCAAACAAGACTCTCGAACGGATCATCCAAAAAATGACCACCTGAGGACGAGATTGGCCCGAGAAGCTGCACCTTGCACTTTGGGGCTACCGAACATCAGTCAGAACAGCCACGGGAGAAACCCCATTCGCCCTGACATACGGGATGGAAGCAGTCCTTCCTATTGAATTGGAAATTCCCTCACTCCGAGTGCTGCTGGAAAATGACGTCAACGAAGTCGAATGGCTCCGAAGCCGACACGACGAATTGGCTCTGCTAGATGAGCGACGACTAAAGGCCATGGAACACGTCCGATCCTACCAAAGCAGGATGGCTAGAGCTTTCGACATGAAAGTCAAGTCCCAAAACATCAGGGAAGGCGACCTGGTACTCAATGAAAAGCCTCCCACTCGAACCAACCCACTGGGGAAATGGGAACCAACATGGATCGGCCCTTTCGTGGTTCAAAAGATCTTCTCCGGAGGTGCCATGAAGCTGACAGACCTAGACGGCAATCCCTTCATGAATCCAGTCAACGGAAGCAAACTTCGCAGATACTTCTCCTAAAGAAGAAAAAAACTGTGCATCTCTTGGCACTCCATGTAGTGTCGAACTACGCAGACCTGAGCCCTCTAGTCCGGGGGAACGTAGGCAACCTTAATTGGTCCGTTCTAAAAACACACAAAAAAGTCAAAAGTTTGAATGTCAATCAAGACCTCCATCAAACTACACACTTTCCAGGATCATGCCCCCACCATTACCTTGACCAAGTCAAAGCAACGGTGGCAACATATCAAAGGACATCATAAGGTCACTCAGCATCAAACGACTGACCCATGTCTGCTTCCAAGCCAAGGGCTTGTCTTCGCTCTCACGCGCTTCAAAAAAAAAGAGCTCGAGCAAAGTCTCTCAAAAAAAAATATAATAAGCTCAAGCAGAAGCTACAAAAAAAGAGGTCAAGAGCCCGACGCCAACAAGAGACAAGGAAGCTACGGAAAAGACCGTCAAAACGACTTGTCAGGGGATCATCGAACCTCTCAGCCAAACACAAAGCCCAAGCAAAGGGGTTTGCCGTCAAGGCCCAGGCTGCTTTAGTCCGCAAATACAACAGAAAAGTCCAAAGATGGACGCCGCCAAGGTTCACAAAAGACACAAAAGCGAACAAGAGATCTTGCGTCTCGACAAAGCTTTAAAAGTAAATCACAAATCACTAACGATTACAACATTTCTTGATGAGTTCAAGCACGGTCTACTCTCAAGTTTACAACATGCTAAAAAACAGCTTAATACATTTAACAAATAATGTGTTTACAAATGCAATGAATGGATACCTAGGAGGTCATTCCGCACCATCTGCGCTTGTCCCCTCGCCATTCTTCCCTTTATTCCCTCGTCCCCGGCGAGTCTTCTTTCGCTCCACGTGAGCCAACGCTGCGTCTCTCAGTCCGAGATTAGGGGTCCTCCCCGTAGAGTCAGACAATCCAGCAGCTCTCAGGGCTTCATTCGCCCGTGCTTCGGCTCGGATCTCCTCCTTGCGAGTCTGCAAAAGAGGACCTCTCTCCGTCAGTCGGTCAACTCTAGTCTCGTAGTCAAACAAAGTGTCCCCCGTAACATCCTGAGGGTCAGACCAGGCTTCGGCACTCCTAAGGCAATAGCTACTATGGCAATCGGGCCCCAGAATCGCTCCACGCCTGCTCCCCAAAGCTACTTGGGACTGCCCAACACGCTGCTCATACCAGGCCAAGTACTGGGTCGTCAATACGACACTCTCCCGACGTCTAAGGAGCACCACAGGAGGGAAAGCAGAATACTTCCATACCCTCAGAAAATACAAAAGAGCACCTGGAGCTGCCATACAAAGAGGAGCTACCTCCGCAGTAGCAAGGTCATCCCAGCCCAACAAAGACTCCTGCTTCATCCCAAACTGCCGGGAAACATGCGACGGAATATAAAAAGAGGACCAAGACAAACCTGGAACTCTGACAACATAGGACCCTTCCTGAAAGGCCCTCCTAGTCTCAATCCCCCAGTGCGGAACCCACCAACGTATCTGATGCGTACCAAGCTGTGCCATCCATCTCTCCCAGGCGGACTGATCCATATCCAAAACAAGAGGTCGCTGAGCAAATGACCACGGGCTAAATGACGTCGGAGCCTCGGGCATGGCCTGAAGTCTCTCTCGCAGCCACAAGGTGAGCAAAGCGGGGCTTCCCCCTCTCATGAAACGATCCCCAGTCGCCAGACGGTCAATACCATGAAGAGTCTCCCCCAGCACCAACGGGACAATATCCTCTCCAGCTCTGCAGTGCCCAACCACATCTAGCAAAGCGTCATCGCAAACCCCAAGGGAGCTGACCATGAAAAGCGTCGCTATCACGCACAAGGCAAACGCATCCCAAGAGACATCACTCTCGTCATCAATCATAAACCGCTCCGGCAGCGCAGAAATGTCAATATGACCCGAATCAAGGATCATGCCCTGTACTTCTCCCAGCGAAGTCCGAAGAAAGCCTGCAAGCTTCACGCTCACGGCAGCACCGCCAATCAAAGGAAGCGAGATGGCCTCCACCTCCGGTCCTACAATCAAAGCCCAAAAATCCTCAAAGGTGGGCACTACCTCATTGTAGGAGAAGCAATACACATGCCTCCTAACGTCCCAGAACTTCGCGGCAGCCCGCAACAATTCCCAATCAGGAACCAACTCCTTAAGGGACCAAACCGAGCAAAGTCGAAACCTTACCTCAAAAGCACTCCTCTGATGCCTCATACGGTGTCGCATCCACATTTTCAGCCGCTCAAGGAAGTGTGCTTTCCGCTCCTGCGAAAGCCTTGGCAAAATTCTTGGAACGTACGAAGAATCAATGGCAAAAATGGAGGTTCCTAGAGAAAATGGGGAAGAAAGCTCAAAAAAGGTTGCAAATGGGGAATGGGGAGAGTCCAGACATCCGGAAAGCCTTTATCCCTTCCCAAAATCAAAGGTGATCCGTACGGACCTCTTTGCACACCAAGTTGGTCCGTACGGACCTTGTTGCAACCTGGTCCCACTTTCCCAGCAAACAGTACAAAAACCACTTGTTCCCAGCAGGACCTTGCTCCAAACTGCCCAAACTATGGCCAAAGCCTTTTGCGGCAAGCATACACTACCCACAAACGCACTCCCAGCTCACGTGGCATGCACAAATAAAAAAATAATAGCAACAATTCCTAGGACAATTCCCGGGAATCACAAAGACGACATTACATCTTAGAATAAAATACTTTGCGATGCAAATGCGAATGTTTTATTACAGGTACATATAATGTCTGTTGCTAAACAAAAAAAAAGAAGATATGGAAAGAGGGAAAGCAAATGAACCCTAATCCGACTCTTCAGCATCATCATCATCACCAACGTCCTCAAGCGAGAAATCGGGCACCCCGACAAACTCGCCAGCCACACCCTCATCATCAGAATACTGAACCCCCTCCTGGGGTGGGTACTCAAAGTACTCGGAAGGGTCAAACTCGACAAAAGGGTCAAAGAAGGTAGGCTTTGATGAACTCTCCCCCGGTGCCTCCTGCGAAGGCCAGAACTGGTGAAAGACCGGCGGCCTGTGGACTCCCGAAGAAGTCCCGGCATCCATGCTATGTCGCCCCCGCGAAGGTCCCTCCTGCTGTGGCTCTGGCTCGGCTCTCGGTGGGGGAACGTCCACAGAATGCCTCGAAGGCATCGGCTCGTACGCCGGCACACGCCGCGAAGACCGGCAAGACAGCTTCCCCACCATCTTCTTTGCGAAGGACCTCATCGCCACATAATGGCGGGTCAGCATTTCATAGGCTCTCCCCGGGACCTGCACAAGCAAGCAGCCAAAGAAACGCTCTGCTAAAGAAATACAATCATACTCAACAAAAGAGAAAAATACAGAAATGATACCAAAATGGAAAAGAGTCAGCACACTCATCGACACATCCGGGTCAACCCGATAAGCAGCAGGAGCCAGCTCAGGCACGGGTACCGACACCCTACGCCTCAACGAGTCGCCCCGTATATATGTAAAATCCGGCCGAGGCACCGGAACCTCTGGGGGACCTGGCGGGCCAGCCTCCCTCTCCCTCGCCAACACCTGTGGCGTCCTCAACTTCCTCCTCACGAAGGACCCATACTCCTCTCCAAATAGGACAAACTCATCGGCACTCACGCCGCCAAGATATCTCTCAAACTCCAGCACATCCATCTCACGGGAATCCATCATCCCAAAAGGCGGGTCCCTCGGAGCCAAGGGGAGCATACCCGGGCCATGCTGCCAGAAGACCCTCTCTCCCAAGTACATGACATCGCAGGTCAGGCCCCGCAGCATCTTCCGCTGCGCCGTCACCACGGTAGCCCCCTCGAACTCGTCAGCCCCATACCGAGCCCGGGTTACAAAGCAAACGCCTTCAGGCTATCTCTCCCCAGATGCTCCTGCACCTCCCCATAGGTAATGGTGTGCTTCCCCCTACTGGTCCTCCTCCTCCTCGCCGGACGGGCCCAGCCCAACATAGCAGGATAGGCCGATATGGCCCCAGGATCTCGATCCCACGGGAAACACCGGAAGATCTCATAGAACCACACCTGTGACAAAAGCAGAAAAGGCTCAGTGCAAAGGACAGCGGAGAAATGACAAATTGCTAAATCAAAAACAGCAATAAACTCATACCTCCAAAGAAAAATCAAAGCAGCCCAAAGAACTGGCCTCGCCTCGGCTAAACCGGTCCAAAGAGAAATAAAGCTCGGCCAGGCCCGCCTCGCCCCAAGCTATGTCACAGACCCTCTCCAAATAAATCAAACTCTCCAGCAGAGTAAAGGGAGCCGTAGTCGCGTGATTCGAGAACAGAGTCTCGGAAAGGGCAAACCACAGGAAGGAGCGTGCCAGCTGCTCCGCTGTCACCATGCCGGTACCACGGCAATAGGCCCCAATACTGGTCGTAATCCGCATCTCCACATCGCTGTACAGCATGCCCAGGCCCCTGCGAGGAAGAGGCGCGAATCCCAACAGCTCAGCCAGCACCTCCTCGGATATCCTGTCCCTCCACCGCACTGGCCCTCCTTTGAAGGAAAGCCCGGTGATAGCAGCAAAATCGGTGGGAGTCACCGTCACCTCGCCCCAGCTCAAATGGAAGGTGTGCGTGGTATCCCACCAATACTCGGACAAGCCCAGGAAGATACTCTTGTTCTTCCTCGTATAAGAAATCTCGGCCAAGTTCTCCACGAACACGCCCAAGCCGGAAGCATACACCAACCTCTTAGGGCTCGGCCTGCCTCCCATAGAGATGTCCGGCAACTGCAGCCACAACTCCACTACAGCCTCGAGCGACCCCCGAGACTTCATCTTTTTGGCTTTCCCAGCCAAAAGCCCCTCATTCTACAGGTAAACACAGCAAAGGTACGTCACAGTACTTAATGCCAAATACCAAAAGGAAACGAAAGCATAAAAAAGTCTGTCCCAACACGGCAAAACAAAAACAACCCGTCACAAAACACGACACATATTGCACATAATTTTCACATGCAACCCGTCACAAAACACGGCATGCATTGCACATAATTTTTCCCATGAAGTCCGTCACAAAACACGGCACACACTGTACAAATTTTCTCAACAGAGGGACTAAACCCTACACGACACATTTTCAAAAGACCCGTCACAAAACACGGCACATATTGCACATAAACTCCCCACAAAGTCCGTCACCAAAAACACGGCACACACTGCATAACACAATTTTCAAAAGAAAAGTCTGTCCCTACACGGCACATACTTTCAGACAAAACCCGTCACAAAACACGGCACATGTCACATTTTTCACAAAACTTGTCCCTACATGGCAATTTTCTCACGATGTACATACAGAAATAGGATAAGGTACAAAACACCAAAGCATGCATTTCATAGAGAGGCACTTTATTTTTTCAAATAAGAGCTAATCTACACATTTTTGCATAAAAATCACATACCCACAATTTTTACATGCTCAATTTCAACAATTCATCACGAATTTCACAAAAAGCATGGCAAATAACAAAATCCTCAAATATGCGAAAAACTAAAACCTAGTTCTGACATTCAAAAATTCAAGCGAGGAATTGAGACGAAATTGATTTCTTACCTCCCCGGCGTTCCTAACTCGCCGATTATGCACCTCCGGATTCGGGTACAACACATCCGGGTTCTTCGAAGAAGGCACGAAGGAGATGCAATTTCTTTGAAGCTCCATCCTTTGCTCGATCACCTCTTGGCTCCATTGACGACGTCCTCTCCTTGATCCTTCCGCCATTGCAAGCAATTCAAGCTAAGAAAAATGGAGGATTTTCTAAGGATTTTGGTACAAAAATGGAGTTTTCTCTCTCTCTCTCTCTCTCTCTCTCTCGTTGGTTCACGAACTGGAAGAAGAAGAAATGGGAAAAGCCTCGGGTCTGAAGCTGGTCAAAACCTGGGAACTGTAAAAATCAGCATTGGTCCGTACGGACCTCTTTGCAGAGGAAGAAGATCCGTACGGACCTTCTTGCAACCCGTGGCCAAATTACTTCTTTGCCCTTATAATCTTTGCCCCTGGCTGTCCAAAGGCCAACTTCAGCAGATTCAATGCAGTTTGGTCCTTAACTCAACAAAACCAACCCCGGCCGTCAGTGTAAGTCCGGATTTCACCCACTAAACGGCAACTCAAGCACCGGCCGTCAGTGTAAGTCCGGATTTCGCCCACTAAACGGCAATGCGACACCGGCCGTCATCGTAAGCCCGGATTTCGCCCACTAAATGGCAACTCAAGCACCGGCCATCAAAGTAAGCCCGAACTCCTTCCCCAGCAAGTCAAAAGGGAATTCTTGCAAACCCGTACAAGATCGCATATCCCCAGCACCGGCCGTCATCGTAAGCCCGGATTTCGCCCGCTAAACGGCAACTCAACCACCGGCAATCAAAGTAAGCCTGAAGTCACCTTCTCAGCAGAAAAATCCCCTACAAGGCCACGATGATCCCCAACAAGATGAACACCGGTAATCATCGTAAGTCCAACCTTTCCCCCATCGGACAAAATGCATGACACAACCGCAGCCAGAAGACGAATCAAGTCCTCACGCATGACACAACCACAAACAGAAGACGAATCAAGTCCTCACGCATGACGCAACCACAGTCAGAAGACGAATCAAGTCCTCACGCATGACACAACCACAGTCAGAAGACGAATCATGTCCTCACGCATGACACAACCGCAGCCAGAAGACAAGTCATGTCCTCATCAATATCCACAGCCCGGAAGGCTTTAAATCACTCAGTCCGGGAGACTGCATAAATCAGCCAAACTACTATTTTCAGCCCGGAAGGCTTTAAATCACTCGATCCGGAAGACCGTATAAACCTCCCACATCAATATTTCCAGCCCGAAAGGCTTTAAATCACTCGGTTCGGAAGACCGTATAAACCTCCCAAATCATTATCCCCAGCCCGGAAGGCTTTAAACCACCTGATTCGGAAAATCGTAAAATTTCCATCTCAGGACGCCACCACGTCCTCACAATCGACCTCGGCGGTCACACAACACTTCAGGGCACCATCACGCCCGCATACACTCACAATTTCGCGACCTCTGAACTACGATCAGGCTTGATTCCCGCTAGGGATACGTAGGAATCCTATCACAGGGTCCAGCCATCGACCTATATGGTCACCCAGGATGCCACCACGTCCTTACCACCGACCTATACGGTCACCCAGGACGCCACCACGTCCTTACCATCGACCTATGCGGTCACCCAGGACGCCACCACGTCCTTACCACCGACCTATACGGTCACCCAGGACGCCACCATGTCCTTACTATCGACCTATGTGGTCACCCAGGACGTCACCATGTCCTTACCATCGACCTATGCGGTCACCCAGGACGTCACCACGTCCTTACCATCGACCTAAGCGGTCACCCAGGATGCCACCACATCCTTACCATCGACCTATACGGTTACCCAGGACGCCACCACGTCCTTACCATCGACCTATACGGTCACCCAGGATGCCACCACGTCCTTACCATCGACCTATGCGGTCACCCAGGACGCCACCACGCCCTTACCATCAACCTATGCCGACACCCAGGACGCTACCACGTCCTCACAGCCGACCCACACGGTCACCCACAGGATACCATCACATCCACACACAGAGTTTCAGTCAGAGGACATCTCACCTCCTCGTACACAACAACACTCCCCCACACACGAACTACGACTAGGCTTGATTCCCGCTAGGGATACGTAGGAATCCTATCACAGGGTCCAGCCAACTGACCTAAACGGTCACACAACAGGACACTGCCATGTCCTCACGCACCGACCTACACGGTCACTTCCTCTCCTAGCACGCGATCCAGATTAGGACCCTTATCTTATCGACGACCCCACTTCCTCCGTAAGTGACGTCGTCGAGGGGCTTCTGTAAGTACCCCAATCTGGATCACCCTCTTCCGAGCACACGGGAAATACCACAGACTCACAAATGCAGTCTCGAAGACCCTTGACACTCAAAACCCTCAAAAAACCCCAGCTAAACCAAGGGAGGGACCTTTCTGGGACAAAAAGGGACAAAAGGACCTTTTAGGAATTTTTCAAAAATTAGAGAAGCATATATGGTCCGTACGGACCTCTTTGCTTCAACGATTACTGAATCCCCTTAAAGTCCAACTTATTCCCTCAAATCCCGGAAGTGATCATTACCCCCCTACATGGTTGGTCCGTACGGACCTTTCTGCATGCAAGGTTGGTCCGTACGGACCTCTTTGCAACCAGACACCATCATGGCTAAATCTTCTTAAAGTCCACATATTCCCTCAAATCGAGGAAAACTAAAAATTTGGATTACCTATGAGGTCCGTACGGACCTTATTGCAGATTTTCCTACACTATAAATAGAGGGCTCCCCCTCCCTCATTTCACACATCTCCCTCTTCTCTCCTCTCCCCCCCAGCCTTCTGGCACCCCTCTAAGTCCTCTCGAGGCACTCTCAGCCCCTTTCGGATCATTCCGAGGCCTTTCGAGCCCCCTTGTGGTGCTCCGAAGCCTCTTCGAGCGCTCCCGCGATGCTCCCGCGCTTCCCCGAGGCACTCTCAAGGTACTTTGAGGCCCCTCATGGTACTCCGAGGCCTTGCGTGGTCTTTCCCAAGGCATCCCGACTCTTTCCGAGTCAAACCGGCAACTTGAACGCACGTCGAATTTCTGCCCGAGTGACTTTTGCGATTCCAACGCACGTCGAACCTCTGCCTGAACGCAACCTACAATCCCGACGCACGCCGAACCTCTGCCCGAGTGATCCCTGCGATCCCAACGCACGCCGAAACTCTGTCCGCAGACAACCGGCTCCTCCCGAAGCAATCCCGGTCCGTCCCGGAACACTATTCCATCCTCAAACACTATTCCCCAGGGGAAGACAGACACGAACCAACATTGGTAAGGCTTCCTTCCTACACAATTTCAATACATTTCAATAAAGCTGTGTACAATGTAGACATCCGGTACAACATACATTTTTTAAAAGCATATACACACACACACACAACAGTTAAAGAATATTAGGGGTATCCGAAGACTCGTTTTTACGAGGCGACTCGGGTGAGCTCTAAGATTCTAATATTCTCTTCCCGAGGAGTCATATGACCTCCGAACTCAAAATCCCATCACACAAAAACAGTTTATTTTTAAACTGATGCCCTTTTTCAATGTTTTGGGCTTAATAAAAACGGCGTGGCGACTCTACAAGCAAAAACACAGCGAGACACCTCCACCAACAAACGCCGCAAAGCGGAAATGCCAGATGCCGGGGCGCGATTGCGCTGCCTCTCGGATCCGGGCAATTTCCAACGGCGACAAATGCGAGATGCCAAGGCCTGCGCGCGAGCCGGATCCGAGTAATCTCAATCGTTTGTCTTTATGTAGACGATATGCTCATAATGGGAAGTAGTCATGATTTGATCATGAATACCAAAGGCATGTTAAAGAAGAACTTTGACATGAAAGACATGGGATTATTTAATGTAATATTAGGGATAAAGATTTCTAGAACATCTGAAGGATTAGTTCTTTCACAATCCCATTACCTAGAGAATGTTCTTCGGAAATTCAATGTCTTTGATGACCCTCCGGCGAAGACACCGGTAGACTTGGCTCTACATTTAGCCAAGAACAATAGGGAACCAGTTTCTCAACTGGAATATGCAAGAGTAATTGGTAGTCTGATGTACTTAACGAATTGTACATGTCCAGACATTGCATATTGGATATCGGACACGAAAGACTCTAGAGAGTACTAATGAGAGTACTAGTACTGATCATTGGAAAGCACTAATGAGAGTACTAAGATATTTAAGGTATACATTAAACCATGGAATACTTTACAAGAAATATCCAGCAGTATTAGAAGGATACTGTGATGCAAATTGGATATCGGACACGAAAGACTCTAAGTCCACGAGTGGATATGTATTCACAATAGGTGGAGGAGCAGTGTCATGGAAATTCTCCAAACAGACATGTATAGCCAGATTCACGATGGAGTCTGAGTTTATCGCTTTAGATAAAGATGGGGAAGAAGCAGAATGGCTTAAGAACTTCCTGGAGGATATTCCTTGTTAGAGCAAACCTGTGCCTGCTGTACTAATACATTGTGATAGTCAATCAGCAATTGGAAGGGCACAGAATAGTATGTATAATGGTAAGTCTAGACATATTCGTCGTAGACACAATACCATTAGACAGTTGATCAAGAATGGCGTTATCACTATTGATTTTGTAAAGTCATGTGATAACTTAGCGGATCCGTTTACCAAAGGTATAAATCAAGATCAACTGTATAAACTGTTAAGGGGAATGGGTTTAAAACCCACAACAAAAGGACTTATAGCGGACACTAAACCTTGAGAAACGGAGATCCCAAGCCCTTGGTTCAATGAGACAACCAAGTTATAAGTTCTAGTAGAGTTACTTGGAAACAACAACTCGGTTTATTAACCTGGAGATGTTGAATACTCATTCTCAGAACATCCAAGTACAAGCACATGCAGCAGTGGTAAGGATACGTTGAGAAAACTTTTAATGATTTCTATACCTACGGGTGGAGTAGTGCATGATACTCCTTATAGTGAGAATCACCTATATAAGCAAGAGGTAATTTGGCCGCCTCTAAATGAACGCTTATGAATGAGATATGGTCCAGGGCCGAAATGGACAAAACGTGAGAACAACAATTGTTAGAGATGTTATTATGTGAGTATTATTGTCTTGGTATACATCCGACAGTCACTGGTTCAATGCGACTCGCTATCAAATGGCTAGTATATCCGATAATATTTCACTAGGGAGGATTCAAGGCCACAAGCTATCTATCCCGATGTAATAATAGTTCGCCGGAACTTTGGACGAAATTGCATTCATGCATTAATTGTCATTCATGTGGGGGATTGTTGAAATTGGGTAACGGAATGTTAAGTTTAAACTTAACGTTGATCTAGGTTTCTAACGAAAGTTCGTTATTTGTTAACGAAACTTGTTACAAATGGTAATCTACATTTGTTGTAGATTATATAATTCATTTATTGTCTCAAAACCATTTCCGGGTGAATGAGAAATTAATGACTAGTGATTTGTAACTTAACGAAAGTTAAATTAAAGGGTTAAAAGTTAACTTGGGTCAGTCCAAATTAATTTGAATCGAAACTGTTTCAAAAGGCACGTCACCAGGCTTGAGCGCGGTCGCGCCATTGCCTAGGGCGGCCGCGCTGAACTTCAGTGAATTTTGGCCTGGTTCTCGTCAGGCTAGTGCGGTCGTGCTAAAGGCCAGGGCGGCCGCGCTCGTACGCAGATTTTGAACAGGTTTGGCGCCTTTTGGTGGGAAAAGTCATGAACCCTTTAACTTTCTTTAAATAGTTTCCCTCCGAATTTTAATTACATACATACAGATTTTGAGTCTTTCAAAACCCTCCTGAGTTAGTCTAATCAAGTCAATTTATTTGCATCTTGTTGCATACCTCCTTCAAAGTCCAAGTTTCAAACTTTGTGTTGTTCGTTAGAACAATCAATTTGGAGTGCTCCTTTTGATTGTTTATAAAGTCGTTTTATCTTACAAAAGTTTTGTTATCTAACCGTAAGCATCGGTGCGGGACAAATAACTTTTACGGAGATTGTATACAATACAAGACTCGACTTGTCTCCTAGTTTTCCAATCTCCATTAAATTTTCCGTCAGTTTTCCAGTTAAGTTCTTGAGAAGCCATACCTAAAATCCAACAAAGGTCAGTTAGATTAATTAGCGGAGTTAGTGGTGTCCATATATAGTATTAGTACGTGGGAGTTTAGTTCATCCAGTACCTTGATAAGATTAGCTAGATCATGTGTCCATAGATTGTATTAGTATCTGGGTGTTTTCTTTAAGGATATGAAAATAGAAAAGAAAAGTTATTTTCAGGACTCTTCTCTCTATCACTCTCGTCTCTCTATCATCTTCTTCTTAGTAGTTAAGGTTTTGTTTTTTTTTTTTTTTTTTTTTTTTTTATATATAATCGCTAAAAATTGCCTTTAAATAATGGCAATTTAGGGTCAGAAGTTACCAAATATTAGCAAATTAGGGCCTGAAGTTATTGATTTATAGCAAATAAGAGTCTGATTTAACGGCGATTTCTAACGATTTCGTCAAAAAACTCTTAATTGCCAATTTTTGGTAAGTTTGGACCCTTTATCGCCAAAAATAAAATATTGGACCCTGCATTGCAAACATCTCCTATACTTTGGACACTTATTTGTAATTTGCCTATAAATAAATATTGAACTCGCTATACACACCATGCTTATATAATAATTTTGAGAGAGAGAGAGAGAGAGAGAGAGAGAGAGAGAGATATAGAGAGAGAGAGAGGTGTTATAACCATGACAAAGCTTATAATATTTATCACTCATACATCAATCAATTGATGTACTTAAATATGAATCGTAATTTTACTGCCAGGGATGCTTATATTCTTGGGTTGAACAACAATTGAGATAGAAGCCATCTTCCTTTACTACCCAACCAACATCTTGAGTCCAACTACAATGGTTACCCAACTTTCTAGTGTAGACATCAAAAATAGCTTGTTTTTCACCCCAATAAAAATGGTAAAAATATAGAGTATTCCAGTGAGCACAAAACTCCCATTTTAAAAAGTCGCTAGAATTTAATTTCCTCATTCCGAAATCTCGATGACCACATTGACACCGGACAAAGATATCGTTGTTGATTTCACTACGAATCCATACACCACGCAATTGGTACAACAGTATAAAACAATATTCGGCATTTGCTGCGGTTTGAATCAAGTAGAGTGCCACACTACTAGAAAAAGGCCGTTTACCGACGGAAATTTCCGTCGGTAATTCTACAAATCCGTCGCTAAATGGATATTACCGACGGAATTCGTCCGTCGGGTTCCGTCGGAAATAATTGGTTGGTAATACCGACGGACAAATTCCGCCGGTATTTCCGGCGGATTATCCGCCGGAAAATCTAAAATTCCGCAGGAAAACGTCCGTCGGAAATGAGTTACGCCGGCCGGTTAACCGGAGCATTCGCCGGAGGTTACCGATGGAATTATCCGTCGGAAATAAAAACCATTACCGACGGTTATAACCGTCGGAAATCATAATATTTACCGTCGGATATGTCCGTCGGAATATAAACCCTAAACTGACGGATATGTCCGTCGGTATTTTGAGTATTATTTTTTTAATTTTTTAGTTTCCGACGGATATTTCCGTCGGAAAAATAAAATTATTTATTTTTTGTATTAATTTACCGACGGAAATTTCCGTCGGTAATCCGCGCATTTAAAAAAAAAAATTTGTTTTATTATTAAACCACCTCGTAAAAGGTCAGAACCCGTTAACCTCGTTCAAACAACCTGTTTTAAACAACTTCAAACTACAAACACACACAAACAATCCAATTACAAACTACAAACACACACAAACAACCTGTTTCGCTTGTACATCAAATAAAATACATATGTTTGTCCAAATCAAGCGACAGGGAAAGGGGAAACGGCCGGGGAAAGGGGAAAGGAGAAGGGAAAGGGGAAAGGGGAAACGGCCGGGGAATGGGGGAAAGGGAAAAGGGAAAGGGGAAACGGGAAAAGGGGAAAAGGGAAGGGGAAACGGCCGGGAAAATGTCGGGGAAAAAGGGAAAGGGAAAAAGAAACTACATATGTTTGTTTGTTTGTTTGTTTAATTACATGTCAATGAAAATTCATGTTTAACAACCACGAGCGCTGCCACTGCTGCTACCGCTACCACCACCATGCATGTATAAACCCATCAAGATATTAATTAAAAAATAATATATCAATATATATACAAATAAAAAGACAATAATAAAATGTAAACATTATATATATGACATTTACAATTAAATGATACTTACTGGCCACTGGGAGAGATAGATATTTCCATTTTTCCTTCCTCATTAATAATTGCGTCCAAATTAACCCGCTCGGATGGTTCACTACGTCGTAACCAAGTAGATCCCCTCCCTCCCGTCCTTGGTGAAACAAGACGATGGACAAAACCCGCAACCTTCCCTCTCTTTGAACGATTGCCACCTCGACCCGACATATCTAAACTAGTATATTATATATGTAGACAGAAAATATTATCAAGTAGAATTGGGGTTGGCTTCTATCGCACACATCTATCACATTTTTTTAATTATTAATATTTTGAATATTAATATTTAATTCTTTGTTGTAAAGTATATCATTCCCTATGATGAAAGGACAATTCATGTCCATTAGGTTTAGAATTGGGTTGGCTTCTATCCCATCCCGAAATACACGTATGAATTGCAAATATCACCTTGTCTACTTGCTTTATAATCGAAAATCAAGAAATTTCGGCAGCATAACCCCATGGTCTCCAAGTTCACGACGTAGACTAGGTCAATCAAACACTATCGATTAGAATCGACAGTGTGTAATCAACCATATATGTCTAGTATACACTCAGAGAACAATAGGATTAATGCAACCGAAATATCTCAACTATCGACTATTCAAGCAATTTTAATAGACAATGATGATATTTACAAATCATATAATCATGCATTTCAAGACTTTCCACACAGACAATTTAAGAATCGATGACTACATGTTGACCTCAACATGATAAGTTAAAGATTCTTAAACGGGTTTCTAAGCTTTTGTGTTTCAACCGTCACAACGTCACGTCGTAACATTAATTTTTATTCATTACCGTAAAATGCATAATTTTACAATAATGAATTAACACACACATCTATCATAATATTTTGAATAATTTTAAATATTAATATTTAATTCTTTGTTGTAAAGTATATCATTCCCTATGATGAAAGGACAATTCATGTCCATTAGGTTTAGAATTTGGTTGGCTTCTATCCCATCCCGAAATACACATATGAATTGCAAATATCACCTTGTCTACTTGCTTTATAATCGAAAATCAAGAAATTTCGGCAGCATAACCCCTTGGTCTCCAAGTGCACGACGTAGACTAGGTCAATCAAACACTATCGATTATAATCGACAGTGTAATCAACCATATATGTCTAGTATACACTCAGAGAACAATAGGATTAATGCAACCGAAATATCTCAACTATCGACTATTCAAGCAATTTTAATAGACAATGATGATATTTACAAAACATATAATCGTGCATTTCAAGACTGTCCACACGGACAATTTAAGAATCGATGACTACATGTTGACCTCAACATGATAAGTTAAAGATTCTTAAACGGGTTTCTAAGCTTTTGTGTTTCAACCGTCACAACGTCACGTTGTAACATTAATTTTTATTCATTACCGTAAAATGCATAATTTTACAATAATGAATTAACACACACATCTATCATATTTTTTAAATTATTAATATTGTGAATAATTTGAAATATTA
Source organism: Adenophora triphylla var. japonica (assembly GCA_022495995.1). Taxonomy (NCBI): domain Eukaryota; kingdom Viridiplantae; phylum Streptophyta; class Magnoliopsida; order Asterales; family Campanulaceae; genus Adenophora; species Adenophora triphylla. The sequence goes on from JAFEMH010007682.1 coordinate 56,405, forward strand.
ATTCTTTATTGTAAAATTTGAAATTTTACAATGATGAATTAAATTAACATTTATAAACAAGATAAGAGTCGTTCTCATCCACAACTATCAAAACCCAATCTCATCTTAGACCAAGAAAGACAGAGCAAACAAGTTCATTGCCGTTTGAGTCAAGGATTTTCTGTTTAATAAGAGTTTTTACAGTTTCACTGTAATTTAGAGACGGATTCTTAATCTGTCTCTAATTCAGAGACAGATGTTGAATCTGTCACTAAATTAGAGACGGATTCAAAAATCTGTCTCTAAATTAGAGACGGGTTAAAATCTGTCTCTAAAGTTTAGAGACGGATTCTGAATTTGTCTCTAATTTAGAGACGGATTCTGAATCTGTCTCTAATTTAGAGACGGATTCTTAATCTGTCTCTAATTCAGAGACGGAATCTGAATCCGTCTCTAAATCAGAGACGGAATCCGAATCCGTCTCTAATTTAGTGACGGAATCTGATTCCGTCTCTAATTTAGAGACGGATTCAGATTCCGTCTCTAAATTTTAGAGACGGGTTTTGTATCTGTCTCTAAAATAGAGACAGATTCAGAATCCGTCTCTAAATTAGAGACGTAGTTAAGAATCCGTCTCTAAATTAGAGACGTATTCGTAATCCGTCTCTAAATTAGAGACAAATTCAGAATCCGTCTCTAAACTTTAGAGACAGATTTTAACCCGTCTCTAATTTAGAGACAGATTTTTGAATCCGTCTCTAATTTAGTGACAGATTCAACATCTGTCTCTAAAATTTAGAGACAGATTTAGTATCCGTCTCTAAATTTGACTTTTCTTCTATATACTTTCATTTGTTTAGTTTTTTTCTATCTTTTTTTCTATAACTTTTTCTAAAAAAAACCACCTGATTAACAAAGCGCTAAAATATTGTTTTCTAGTCAATAAAAAATTTTAAAAAATAAAAAATAAATATAGGGTAGTCCGTCCCTCTTTTGACTTTTCTTCTATATACTTTCATTTATTTAGTTTTTTTCTATCTTTTTCTATAACTTTTCTAAAAAAACCACTGATTAACAAAGGCTAAAATATTGTTTTCTAGTCAATAAAAATTTTTAAAAAAATAAAAAATAAATATAAGGTAGTCCGTCCCTCTTTTGACTTTTCTTCTATATACTTTCATTTGTTTAGTTTTTTTCTATCTTTTTTTCTATAACTTTTTCTAAAAAAAAACCACTGATTAACAAAGGCTAAAATATTGTTTTCTAGTCAATAAAATTTTTTTTTAAAAAATAAAAATAAATATAGGGTAGTCCGTCCCTCTTTTGACTTTTCTTCTATATACTTTCATTTGTTTAGTTTTTTTCTATCTTTTTTTCTATAACTTTTTCTAAAAAACTACTGATTAACAAATGCTAAAATATTGTTTTCTAGTCAATAAAATTTTTTTTAAAAAAATAAAAATAAATATAGGGTAGTCCGTCCCTCTTTTGACTTTTCTTCTATATACTTTCATTTGTTTAGTTTTTTTCTATCTTTTTTTCTATAACTTTTTCTAAAAAAAATCACTGATTAACAAAGGCAAAAATATTGTTTTCTAGTCAATAAAATTTTTTTTAAAAAATAAAAAATAAATATAGGGTAGCCGTATACCATTTTCACAAGATCGGGACACATTCCTTAAAACCCTACATAATGGCACATATTTGTAACTCAATTTCCATTTGGATTTTGAGGAAAGTCATAAAGATGAAAAACACTTTAAATGTCATTTAGAATGTAGAAAAAATTTAAAAAATAAACGAGGTAGCCGTATACCATTTTCACAAGATCGGGACACATTCCTAAAACCCTACATAATGGCACATATTTGTAACTCAATTTCCATTTGGATTTTGAGGAAAGTCATAAATATGAAAAACACTTTAAATGTCATTTAGAATGTAGAAAAAAATTAAAAAAAAATAAACGAGGTAGCCGTATACCATTTTCACAAGATCGGGACACATTCCTTAAAATCCTACATAATGGCACATATTTGTAACTCAATTTCCATTTGGATTTTGAGGAAAGTCATAAATATGAAAAACACTTTAAATGTAATTTAGAATGTAGAAAAAAATTAAAAAAAAATAAACGAGGTAGCCGTATACCATTTTCACAAGATCGGGACACATTCCTAAAAACCCTACATAATGGCACATATTTGTAACTCAATTTCCATTTGGATTTTGAGGAAATTAATAAAGATGAAAAACACTTTAAATGTCATTTAGAATGTAGAAAAAAATTTAAAAAAAATAAACGAGGTAGCCGTATACCATTTTCACAAGATCGGGACACATAAAACCCTAAAACCCCTAAATAATGGCACATATTTGTAACTCAATTTCCATTTGGATTTTGAGGAAATTCATAGAGATGAAAAACACTTTAAATGTCATTTAGAATGTAGAAAAAATAATAAAAAAAAAATAAACGAGGTAGCCGTATATCATTTTCACAAGAACGGGACACATTCCTTAAAACCCAAAATAATGGGACATATTTGTAACTCAATTTCCATTTGGATTTTGAGGAAAGTCATAAAGATGAAAAACATTTTAAATGTCATTTAGAATGTAGAAAAAAAAAAAAAAACGAGGTAGCCGTATATCATTTTCACAAGAACGGGACACATTCCTTAAAACCCTAAATAATGGCACATATTTGTAACTCAATTTCCATTTGGATTTTGAGGAAAAGTCATAAAGATGAAAAACACTTTAAATGTCATTTAGAATGTAGAAAAAAATTTTAAAAAAATAAACGAGGTAGCCGTATACCATTTTCACAAGATCGGGACACATTCCTTAAAACCCTACATAATGGCACATATTTGTAACTCAATTTCCATTTGGATTTTGAGGAAAGTCATAAAGATGAAAAACACTTTAAATGTCATTTAGAATGTAGAAAAAAATTAAAAAAATAAACGAGGTAGCCGTATACCATTTTCACAAGATCGGGACACATTCCTTAAAACCCTACATAATGGCACATATTTGTAACTCAATTTCCATTTGGATTTTGAGGAAAGTCATAGAGATGAAAAACACTTTAAATGTCATTTAGAATGTAGAAAAAAATTTAAAAAAAATAAATGAGGTAGCCGTATACCATTTTCACAAGATCGGGACACATAAAACCCTAAAACCCCTAAATAATGGCACATATTTGTAACTCAATTTCCATTTGGATTTTGAGGAAAGTCATAAAGATGAAAAACACTTTAAATGTCATTTAGAATGTAGAAAAAAATTAAAAAAAAATAAACGAGGTAGCCGTATACCATTTTCACAAGATCGGGACACATTCCTTAAAACCCTACATAATGACACATATTTGTAACTCAATTTCCATTTGGATTTTGAGGAAAGTCATAAAGATGAAAAACACTTTAAATGTCATTTAGAATGTAGAAAAAAATTTAAAAAAAATAAACGAGGTAGCCAGTATACCATTTTCACAAGATCGGGACACATAAAACCCTAAAACCCCTAAATAATGGCACATATTTGTAACTCAATTTCCATTTGGATTTTGAGGAAAGTCATAAAGATGAAAAACACTTTTAATGTCAATTAGAATGTAGAAAAAAATTAAAAAAAATAAACAAGGTACCTGTATACCATTTTCACAATAATATCATTATTAGTCTTATTATTAATTAATAACATTATTATTTAATAACATTATTATTTTTGATATTATGTATTATTACTAGTTATTATTAATATTATTTTTTGATATTAGGCATACTACTATAACTACTATAACTAAAATTTTGGGTAAATCAAATAAAAGCATGTAAATATTTTAGATAACTTTTTGTAAATTTCAATAATAAAAAAAATTTAAAATATTTTTTCCTTTTCAATAAAAAATAATAAAAATTACTAGTTATTATTAATACTAGTATTAATATTATTATTGTTTATATACTTTATATTAATATTAATTAATTAATCAATTATATAATTAATAATTTATTAATAAATATTATTAATAATAAATATTATTATTTTTAATATTAGGCATAAATATTTTAGTTAGTGTATAATATAGTGTGAAATAAATATAAGTATGAGATGTGGGATTGTTTGATTGGATTTAAAAATTTCACGGGGATTGAGAGCCAAGCAAGATCTGACCCTTCAATCCATTCAATCCAAAGGCCCAAAATAATTTAACCAAACCCACTTACTCCCTCCCTCTCTCTATTTCTCTCTTCATTTCTCACTCTCTCTCTTCATTTAGAAAACGTAAACTCCTCTGCAACGCCGGCACCCTTTCCTCTCTCTCTCCGTCTCAGCCTCTCCGCCGTCTCCCTCACCGTCTCTTCACCTCCGTCGTCGCCCTCCGCGCCACCACAGCCACGGTCATCTTCGCCCACCGTCACTCTCTCTCTTTCTCCATTTCCTTCGCCTCCGTCACTCACAATACGCCTCCCTCTCTATTTTCCGGCCGGCGACATTATCAATCCGACAGAGCATTTGAAGCAAAGGATTTCCGGCGAGGGCTATGGCTGTTCAATTCGTCAATGGTTGTAAACTCTCTCTCTCTCTCTCTCTCTTGATCTAAATCAAAACCTGGATCTGATTTGGGTTTGCTTGTGATTTATATACCCAGATTTTGGTGTTTTGATTTCGATTTTGCCTTGGAAACTCAGATTTCGGTTTGGTTGGATTTTGATTTTGAATTTTTGGTGATTTTGTAAAGATTCAATATTTTGGAAACCTAGTATGATAATTTGTATTTTTTCAGATTCGTTGGTTGATTGGTCGCCGGTGGTTGTTGGTGGTTGTTGGTGGTGATTGGTGGTGATCGGTGGTTATCGGTGGTGGAAGTTGTGAGGACTATTTGAGTATAAAAGAAATTTAGGGGACTGATTTGATAATAATAAATGTTAAGTGACTGATATGAAAATAATAAAAGTTAAGGGACTGATTTGAAAAAAAAAAAAGGTAAGTGACTGATTTAATATATATTTAAGAATATATATTTATATATTTTAATATATATATATATATATATATATATATATATATTTATATATTTAAAATATATTAATATATATTTTTAAATATATATTTAATTTTTTTTTTAAAAAATATCAATTTAGCTACAGAAATATTCGTCGCTAAAATGGTTCGAAAATAAAACGAGAATTTAAATAGAGACGAAAAAATCTGTCGCTAATCCGTAGACGGTCATATCTGTCTCTAATTTAGAGACGGACATATCTGTCTCTAATTTAGAGACGGCCATATCTGTCTCTAAATTAGAGACGAATATATCCGTCTCTAAAATAGCTACAAAATAGCGACGCCCAATTTAGCGACAAACCTGCACCCACGGAATAGCTACGGAACAAATCCGTAGCTAAACACGATTTAGCTACGGAATCTTCATTTTAGCTACGGAATTTGCCGTAGCTAAATTGAATTTTCCTTGTAGTGAATGTACATGCTATAAAAATATCAAACAATACCATAGAGCACGCTCCCCCTAACGACAAACTATTAGACAAAAATCAAATTTGATTGGAGAGTCATTTAGCACAAGATTTTTAGCCGAAAAATTATGTGAAGAATTAAAAAAAAAACTTGAGTGTAATATTTTCACCAAGAACAAGGATGACTTAAATTTATAACTAGACTATGATACATAATGTACAAGCAAATGATGTATATATCTCAGTATTATGTGGCATAGTATGAAATCAAACTCGGGGATTCATCTTTTCCAAGGAAGTCAATGAACTATTTTCTAGTCTTCTCAGCCTCTAGAATGCAACCACCAATTTTTTGTTGTGGTTGCGGGTAGCTTTCACTCTTATTTACTCCCGATGATAGCCCTTTTTCGAATGATCTTATCAAATTCGACACAAACTATTATCTTGATATCGTTTGATCACATTAGAGTGGCTTCTACAGTGAGTGGAGCAACTGTTTCACCTTAGATTTGGCACCCACTAATAGACATTCATTAGGATAAAAAGTAAGTTAACATTGGCTAACATATATTGAAAGAGTTTACAATCTAAAGATGGAACAAGTCAAGAGAGGAATTCAAGTGACCACACTGAGATATATAGTGCAAATTAAACTAATATGCATGCATTTTTTTTTTAATTTTTTAAATTAATAAAATACAATGCAGGTGTATACCATGATGTGACCACACAAAGGATCACACCATCGGATTACACACAAACAAAGAGTTTTTCTTAAAGTGTAAATTCTCTCAAAATTAATGGCATTGGTCTAGCCGACTGGTTTTCAGTTTCTTACAGGGTCTAGGCTAAAAAGATTATGCTCAATAAGGTCACGAATAAAATGATGTCTAATGTCTTCGTGTTTACTGCGAGAGTGCTGAATAGGATTTTTCGAAGCACTTAGATTATCACAAAATATAAATAACACATTACTTTTATGCCCGTGGTCCTTAATAATCTTATTCATCCAAAAGAGTTAGGAGTAACACCTGTCTACTGCTATATATTTAAATTCAATAGAGTGAGAAACATGGTTTTGATTCTACCACGAGACCAAATTATTCTCAAGATAAAAACAACCCCCAATTTTACTCTTCACAGCATCAGTACCCCACTCATCATTTATTATTTCAACAATTTTGGGCTCAAGATGAGATACATAATGACAAATTTTTACCTGAGATTGCACGAAAGATGACCAGTTTAGAATAGAAGAGTCTTTGTAATTGACTTTAGCCTTTAGTCTATGGTACATACCTTTGCATGCACGTCTCTAACCACTTGTGAGACGGAATGATCCGTTTGTATTTTGCTTGAAATTTCTCTGGACCTATCCATACCTGCTTAACTATCTGAGCTGCTTGAGGATGCCTCTGAATCTGAACACTCATTAGATTCTGCTGATGTGAGCTGCGATGTGATCACATCACATGATACATCAGTCTTTTCTGCATTCTCTTGCATTGGGAAAATACAAAATTATGCCCCTTAACTTAAGGATTGGATGCAAATATGCCCCTAACGTCAAAAATTGGCACATTTGCCCCTAAACTCAATGAATAATCGTGTAGATTTGACCTACGTTAATTTTTCATCCAATATTTAACGATTATGGGATCTAAATGAATTAAAACAACGTAGAAGGGGATAAATTGTGAACTATTAAAATATAAATCTTAAAGAATATTTATTATAGAAATAAGGCTAAAAAAAGTTTAATTTACAAGTAATACCCTTATCTTCTACCTTCAATTCGTCTCTCACCCCTATCTTCCGGCTACCCTCCACCCTTACCCGGGGCCGCCGTCTCCGATCATGAACATAAATTAAACCAATAAAATGCCTAACCTAAACCCACCATTTCAATCACCCTTCTTACGCCTACCCGTCACTACCCTTCCCTACTCTCCCCAACTCCTTCCCTAGCTCCTCTCACCTACAACTTTGCCATCCACATTACGGTACCAGTGGCACCTCCCTTCTCCTATCACCTGGCAGAAAAGTGTCTCTCCAGTAGCCCGCCCCACTCAACCTTCTTCAACATCAAAACCTCTCGGGCTCCAACCGCCATCAACCCTTTCTATTTTTGGTCGGCCTTCTTCAACCTTGTAGCAAAATTTCAGACATGTATAGCTGATCTTCTTTTACTAATCGATTGGGTGTAGCCGAATTGTTGTATGAAAAATCGTCAATGATTGGCCGAATTACTTGATTAGAAATGACACCATTTTGGAACCATTTCGGCAACCAGTGACCAAAGTTGATTGAAGTTAAAAGATAAAGTGAGATGACCTTATTTTCCAATCAATCCAGAATTTGAGAAATCCAAGTACAAGTTCCTCAAATTTCTGCAATATTTTTTACAAATCCTCATCTGTTCACCAAAAATTGTCACCACATTGTTTGCTGCAAATCCGGTTGACTCAACTACAAATGTTTCTGCCACCGTGGTTTCTGGAGGACTAGCAATGTGGCTACTTTGAATTTGGTAGGAGACTACCAAAATTGGGATTTTTTACCAAGTTAGTTTCCCCTTTTTTTATTTTTTGATCTTCCTTTAGAGAGAGAAATTGGGAAGGAGGAGGTAGTATGTGTGTGGGTGTGTTAAAAGGGTTTTAAAAAGTTAAAATGGTAAAATACGGATCTGACTTAATTTGTTTGGGTTGGGTTTAATAATACTAGTTTACTCAATAATTTTACGGGTTTATATAACAACTCTCTCTCTTTATTTTAGCCCTTAATTCTATAATAAATATTTTTTAGGATATATAGTTTAATAATTCACAATTTATCCCCATTTCATGTCATTTAAATTCATCTAGGTCCAATCATTAAATATTGGATGAAAAATTAATGTAGGTCAAATATGGCCTATTATTCATTGAGTTTAGGGGTAAATGTGTCAATTTTCAACGTTAGAGGCATAATTGCATCCAATCCTTAAGTTTAGGGGCATAATTCTGTATTTTCCCCTTGATTTTTCTCTATAATTTTCTGTTCAAATTCTTCATGGACAGTCTCTAGCTTTTCAACAAAACCTATAATATCACAAAATTATATAATTGTCAGAAGTTTTAAATCTTTTAAAAACACAATTAATCTGTTTTATCAAAAACCTCACAAACTTGCTAATAAAAGTTCACATGCATATCATCATCACACAAATGTCTAATGCTTATGATATTGACATTAAGGCCTTCTACATGAAGAAAAATATGAAGTTTAGGTAGACCCTCAACACTAAAGGGTCCTTTACCAACAATCTTACCTTGGGTACCATCTCCATTTTTCACAATTCCTCCATTCACATGAGAATAATCTGGCAGAATTTTAGTTGTGCCTATCATGTGTCCTGAGCACCCACTATCAATATACAAAGACCTAGACACACTTCTTTTCAGAGAATTGAAAACAACCTTAGACCCCTCATCCTTCTTCTCAACCCACACGAATTGCCCAAAAATTTGGCGATGTGAGTTGTGGTGTGAATACATTTGGGCTCTCATCTAGGGAGCAGATTCCCTAAGGTTATGAATCCTTTGATAGCAAAAGGGCATGATATTACCTGGAGCAAAATAGTAATGACACACAAACTTCCTTCTCCTAGGTTTGGACTCTACCTTTTGAAAAAATTATATTTTGAGGTACCTTCACCTTCTTTACAAAAGTGGATTTATAGCCAATACCAGTTTAAATTTGACTTTTCAAGTTTAAAACTTATTCAAGTTTAGCTTTCCGGTGTTTAACTTTTTAAAAGTTCCATTAGCTTTTTCAAGATCACATTTAACTTTCTCGAGTTCAACATCATGCTTGGGGATCATTACCTCGAGTTTGGCTATGGAATCCTTTTGATTGTCATTTTCAATGGAAACTCTCTCAAGTTCATATTTTAAAGAAAAAAATTATGTTGCGAGTTTATCATTGACATTTTCAAAAACATCAAGTTTTTCAACAAGTTTTTTGCCAATCGGCAAAATGATAAATATATGCTTTATGAAGTTCCTCAAAATACCATCACATTCCTCTTCATCCTCTGGTTTTTCAGAAATAGAAGAATTAAAGAATTTGAACTCAGAATCAGAGGGTGTAATCTCCAGAAGTGACTACATCTGAAGTATCATCAGAATAATGTTCGTGATTTTGAAATGAGATTTTCATGACTTCTAGGTCTACAGTCTCATCTTCATCTTCATCCTCATTGTCACTAAGGGTCGCATATAAGCTCATCCCCTTTTTCTTCAGAGTCACTAGAAAAGTGACAAAGCCTTTACAGGCTCTACATTGAACAAAATCAAATTTCCTTTTTGAAAAACATATAGGCTGTTTAAAAGTATTTCTAGTATCCTCCTCAGAATTTTCAAAAGTTGATGTATTTTGGCTTTCTGATGGAAATTTGTTATTCTTTTTGTTCTTTAAAAATGATGTAAACCTTTTGGTGAGTAAATCCACACCTTCAATTTCCAAATTAGATTTATCTATTTCTTTAGAGATTTCTACAATTTATTAAGAAACTTTGGAGACATTGGAAAAAGCATTAGCAAGAGCAATACTATCGGCCTTATGTTGTTGTTGAATTGACAAATTCATTTCGAACATGGTCATTGTTGGTCCCAAAGGTGGCAACAAGGGTGAAAATACAGCTAGAGGGGGGGTGAATAGCTGTTTAAAATTTTTCGCCCTCTTTTAAAAACTAAACCTCTTGCTTACAAAATCCTCTTGCAGTTGATAATAGACTGCAAGTGATAGAGTAAAATGCACAGCGGAATATTTAGAGTTACAAAGCGGTTTCATAGAGGAGGTTTGTAAAGCGGTTTTAATAAAGTAGTTGGTACGTGCGGTTTACAAACAAGTGAGGTTTTGACAATGTTAACTCCAAACACTATTTCACAATAATGGATATCTGAATAAAGATCAAACAGAGACAAAGATAAATAATTAGTAAGCACAAGAAATATAATTGCAGAAAGTAAGAACACGCTATTTGGAGTGGTTCAATCGATAAACGATCTACGTCCACTACCAAGATGGTTAGTCTTGGATTTCTAAGAGAGATTTTATATTAAGTATTTAAGAGATTACAAAGTACAATAAAATCTTTACTATGAAGAACAAATCCAAAACTATAACCAGTGTATCTTAAGTGTTTAATCTATGTGATTAGAACAAATGAGGTGTGTGTGTGAGAACAAGATCAAGACTCTTTAAATCTGTGAGATGTAGAGCACAATGATTCTTGAAAGTGTTAAGGCTTGATTTCTGGCTGGGGAATATTTCTTGAAGTATGAAGATGAGGATTCAAAGGACTAAGAATTTCTGGGCAGAGCTTCAACTTCTGATGAACACAGCAATTTCTCTATTTTTCAAGCAATCTTCAAATGGTGAAGATTAGGGGTATTTATACCCAAGCATCCAAAATGTAGCCGTTGGACACAGCTGTTGAAGGACAGTACTTGATGCTTTCCTATTGGTCCACAGCAACCACTTTTGTCCTTTGGTACAGTAGTTGCAGATAAAGCTGATAATGCTCCAGCTGCAAGCAATGAGGTTTGGACACCTGTCACTTTTTCAAGATCCTTGCAGATCTTCTCTGACTTTGAATCACGTGACAAGATAAGGTGGTTGACATTGGGTATTGCTAATGTGGATTATAATGACAAAAGGTGGTTTACTTCAAGTCTCAATCATTGGAGCGGTTCTGGAGAAGGCGGTTTGACAGGAGCGGTTGGTAACTCCAGTGAGGTTGCAAAGTGCGGTTGATGATGAGCTGCAAGGTGCGGTTCATCATAGGGCGGTTGCACTGGAGTAGTTCAAGGGTAGTTTCAAACAAAGGATTTCACCAAGCAAATGCTAAGGGCGGTTTTGCTAGGGCGGTTGGAAGGAGCGGTTTGAAACTTTGAACTGCAACTCTCAATTCCAATGAGTCTTGTGCCAGTCTTCAAGCCTAAATTTAACCTAATCTATAGACTGGACTTAACTAAAAAATTGAAGTCTAAGCTTCATTACATAGGGTCCTAAAGTCCTTAAAATAGACAGGAGGTTATGGTATCAATCAAATCTAATACAAAAATAGGAGGGTTAAAACATGCATACCCAACAATCTCCCCCTATTTGATTGATGCCATTACCTACTATAACTAAAGCAAACATTGTACTTGGTAAAAACATGTCCATAAGAATTAACATGGTAATTCATGTCCCAAGTCAATGCACACACTTAGCTTAAGCTATAGATTTCTATACTTTCTAAGAGATAAAAACTTACAATATGGAAAGTAGAGAAATGCATTCAGTGCACTTAAGAAATATGAGTTTAAGTTCAAAGTGCGGTTTAAACTGAATGTTTAAACTTCAATTCAAAAAATATGATTTTAAGTTGAAAAATATTTGAATGAGGTTTAAAACCATAAGAGGTTTCATTGTTCTACAAACAAGCAGTTTGATATGAACAAGGTTTTTGGAACCATGATGCAATTTCCATTAATTCCTCAAGTGGTTACAAAACAGGAATGAAAGAAAATTACAGGGTTACAAACAAAAACAAGAGTAAGTTGGACAAAAGGAAATACAATGAGAGTGCGGTCCAACAATAAAAGAGTTAAAAAAAATACAGAGCAATAGCGGTTTAAGGTTGATGCGGTTCTTGACCTTGCTGCTGCTGCTGCGGTTGGTTGATCTCAGGATTCCTGGCAAGATTTGATGCAGAGGTTTCAGACTTCAGGGATTTTCTAATTTTTCTCACCTCTTCTGCGGTCCTTCCTTGAGCGGTTACTAATCTCTCTAAGATATTTGCTTGAGAATCAATCTTGAGATTGGCATCAGAGACTGCCTTGGAGTTATCAGACACTTGATCAGTTAGCTCATCAATCAAGGTGTGAAAGGAGGAGTTCAAAGAATTGTACAAAGTTTGAACCTCCCCCTGAACTGCTGCGGTCTGAGAAGAGAGAGCTTCAGTCAATTCATCAAGATTCACAGTCACTTGGATGGAGGATTTCAGCTCATTGACTGTGGCTTCAAGTTTGGTGGTGAATCCTAACTTGATATTTTCAAGGCGGTCATTGAATTCATCCTTGACTTCATTTAACTTGGCCATCAAAGCATCATCAAGGGAGTTTGTCTTGATCTCCAGCTTCTCATTGACATCATCAATTTCCAGAAGGATATTTGCTTCAACTGCATTCAAGGCGGTTTGAAAGTCTTGAGTAGAAGGCGGTTGAGAATTGACAGTTTTAAGGAATTCAGCTTGGAGGGAATCAAAGGCGGTTTTAGAGGAGGTTGCAAGCTGAGAAATCATTTCCTTGAGATCAGAATCTCCAAATGATTGTATTTGAATGACACCTTCAGATAACTCTTTCTTGAATCCTTCAAAGCAAGAATCAGCTGAGGATTTGACAATGTTTGCTAGATCCTTCTCCCCCTTAATGGCATCAAGTCTCTGAGCAAAACTCTTTAGGGAGTTCTTATGATCAGCCATTTGAAGGGTTTGAGAGGCAATCAGATGGGATTGAGATTCGAGCAAGCTTCGAAGGGAGCGGTTTGAAGCTTCAAGGGAGGCATTAGAGCGGTCGTTTGATAATGTGGCCTTGGTTTATTAGGAGTTGGGACTGAATAAGATTAAGGGTGGAAAGGATTTGGGAGTAGTCGAGGGGTGGAGGAGCGGTTGAAGATGAGGGATTAAAGGTGAAGGAAGGAGGCGGTTCAGAATAAGTGGGAGGAGCGGTTTGAGGCATTTGAGATAATAGGGTTTGGAAAATGCGTGAGGCAGGAACTGTGTAAGGGGATGAGGCTTGAGTTGAGATGGGTAGAGTAGGAGGTAAGGTAGATGGGGCGGTTTGGATGGAGGCGGTTGGGATGGGGGCGGTTGGGATGGGGGCGGTTGGGATGGGTATAGAAGTGGTAGGAGGATTTGAAGTGATTGGGTTGGAATGACTTGAATGGGATTTTTGTGGGGAAGAGATAGGTGATTTGGAAGGAGATTTATGGGTGCGGTTTGATATATGAGGGGATGAATGGTGTGAGGGTGAATTTTGTGGTGAAGGAGTTGGAGTTCTAAGTCTAGAGGTTGAATGGGCCAGGCCCGTCATGGCTTGGATGTCCATTCAGTGAAGGCTTTGGGATTTGAGGTGGCTTGATTTTGAGGTGTTTGAAATTCAGAAGGGGATGATGAATTTGAATTGGTTTGGGAGGAGGATTTATCAAAGTATGAGGAGGTTTCACCAGGTATTTTGATGTTGGATTTGGCAATGGTGTGAAGATAGTGTTTCTTTGGAGGAGTTGTTTTCTTGGCCATTTGTTTGAATCTCCTCTTCTTGGGATTCTCCCCCTGAGTGGTTGCAATCTTGGGAGGTGGAGAAGGAGAGAGCGGTTTGGAGGAAAGAGATTTGGAAGGAGAAAGGTGTTGGGTAGGAATTGGGGAAGAGGTTTGAATAGGTGAGGTTGGAGGAGTTTGAAGCGGTTGGGATTGAGGAGGGGATTGCGGTTGGGGTTGCGGTTGAACAGGAGGTTGAACTTGAGCTTGTGGTTGAGAGGTAGCAAGCGGTTCAGAAGATGGTTTCTTTCCCTTGGCAGCCTTCCTCAATTCTGCCCTTCTTTCCAACTTATCAATTTTTGCTTTATAAAAAGCAACCTTATCTTCCTCTGTGAGATTGGCGTAGCAGCCTTTCACGCTTTTGCCTTCTTGATAAGAGGGGCAATTCCAAAGCATCCTCTTCTTCTTCCTCATCGCAGGCTCATCTCTCAAGCCAAATTTCTCCCGAGGCTTAGCACTTGGACTAGCACCTCGCGGTTTGAACACGCGGTTTAGATGGTGCGGTCCTCGCTTCTTGGTCTCGCGGTTCTAGGACAATGTTTTTCCTTCTAGAGGCCTTCTTGATTGCCTTTCCTAGAGCAAAGAATCGCAGCTTTACCGGAGACATTTCAACATAGAACCTCTTGGGGGTCGTAGAGTATCAAAGATCATATAGAAATTTGTACCTGGTATCTCCAAATGAGTATCCGAAGTTGTGACAAACCCCGGGTTCCAAGGGAGTCACCTTCACCCATCGGGCACCGATAACTCAGAGCCGAGAGTCTTAGATCCTCCAAGTGTTTGGATAGCTTGTGAACAACGCGGTTAAGTAGGAGCCCGCACGGTCTCCATCTCTCGGTGTTCATTTTTGATTTTGGATTGATAAGCATCAATGGAACTAGCCATTTCCTTCATCGTAATCTTGGGCCAATTCAGCCTTAATTCCATTATAAATGGCACAAATAAAGAACTATCCAGCCGAGCAGTGAAGTTGTTGTGGTCGCGCCGCTTACCACATACAGACATTCCTACTAAATAGCCCAAGTGGCTCATAAGTTCACCAAATTCCCTCCTTGCCTTCTTCTTGTAATAACCAAGAGAGAGAGGTCGATTGACAGCTTGATAGAGCGGCCGTATCCAACACTTCACGATCAACCTCCATGCAACATCCCGACACATGAAATCCAAAAGTACTTCTAATATCCAGATGATCAATGGATATATCGAAGCCTTCAACACTCCCAACCAGGCATTTGATCTTGGTGCCATCTCGATAATTCTCCTGTCTCTCCTAGAACAAAGAGGAGAGTGAACTGATCCACAAAGAAAGGAATGATATAAGATTGGCCTTTGTTGAAGAGAGGGAGGATTCCGCAGGTAGTAGTCCTTCTGATCAACTCTCTACCAAGAGCATCTCCCGGAGCTCGTGCTCATTGATCTCATAGCCCGGGAAGAAAGAATTTAGGATCCTACAAAATGAAACAAAGGGTTTAGATCCAAAAAGTGATTCACAACGCACAAGCGGTTTGGGCATCCATGCGGTTGGCAATTGATGCGGTTGAAAATATTGAGAACTCCAAACCTCAAGTAAATTGTGAATATAATTAAAACACTTAGAAAATATGTAAGAGATTATACTAGTACGTGGCATTGTAATCCAAGTTTATCCTAATAATCGCAAGCGGTGCTTCTGGAGAGGGAAGGTTATGAAGGGCCCAAATTATATACCAAGTAATATCTCAAACAAATTTAGCATGCGGTTTCAAAAGAGTAAATTAAATAACTAACAGACATGCGGTTCAAAGTAACGTGCGGTCCATAGATAGTATGCGGTTCTAATGAGAATGCGGTTTTGAAAAGAACATGCGGTTGGAATCAAGGAATTTTCATGAATGCGGTTCCAAACAATCAAGGCATGCGGTTGATTATTAACAATAGTGCATAAAAAAAAAATGTATAGAAAAATTTTCTAAGTATAAAAACATGTGTGAAAATCAAATGAACCAAAACATGTGACAATTTTAACATGGCATATGAACAGTCAAGTTGAAGGCATGATGAACACGAAGAACACTTAGAACACTAAGAACAGAGATTCAACAAAAGTTCATCAAAATCAACAAATAATATGTCAAAATGATCACATTGAGCAGTAGATTAACAATATAACATTAAAAATTCATACTTTTCTCAGAATCAACACCAACAAGCAAGAACACTCAAATGGGTTTTCGAATAAGAAAAGTTTAAAGTCCAAAATCAGTGTTCAAATCATTGGTTGATCGTAAAATAAATTACATATAAAGAATCTAACAACAAATCCGAGCAAAACCCAACTGAAATCATACAAAATGATAAACAGATAAAGCAGTTGTTTTGGTCAAATTTCAACAATTATATTTTTGTGATGGGAAAAGTGACTAAAGTGATATGAATCTAGGTACAATGACTATCAAGTTGAATAGAAATGGACACAAGATGTTTGTTGACTAGGGAAAGCCCTTGAACAACTTGTTCTCCGGCACAAAACCCCGGGAGGATATGGCTCCTGCCTTGACCGAAAGTTTACTAAGAGTTCTCTTGAGATTACAATGCTAAAAGCGTATGAAAAAGGGAGCTTAAGCTAGTGAGGAATGTGTGTGAAAATACAGTGTGTGTTCCCCTTTTTATACCTCAAAAACTAGTTAACAAAAAAGAGGATTATGGGCCTATAAACTCGGAATTAGGGTTGATCCTTGGAGATATATCCGCATTTGATTGTTGATGAAGAGATAGTGATTTGTTTGCTGAAGAAACGTGGTTGAACTGGTCTTTGGCACGTTCCCTATAAAATAGGAAAAACGTTATGCGTCCCAACCTGCAGAAGGCCAAGTTGTAAATAGGACAACTCAAGTTGTTAGTACTAAGTTGTTAAGTGTAAGTTGTAAACATGTTGACTGAAAATGTAGGGCCCAACAACAGTTATGAACAAAAATTCATCCAAGGGTTTCGCAACTTTGAAGGTCCAACAATGGCTGTTTCAAGGATGATTTTGCAGAAAATAAAGAAAGATGAAGTTAGAAGAACATACCATATCAGTAAATGGTGCTTTGGGAGCCATTGAAGATTATTTTGTAGGTTATGAGTTGTTAGAGAGAGAAAGAAGATGAAGTTTGGTAGAAAGGACGGTGCAGAGAGTGACAGTGTTGGAAAGTTGAAATTGTAAGAGTTGGTTTTCATTTATAGGAAAATTTCAAACAAAGGACAGTTGAAAAGACTATTTGATTTTCCCATAAAAGAAATCATTCCTCTGTTGCACCCTTTCATCTTCTTCTCTATTGCCAATGACAGCTGACAAGATAGCTTTAAATGCTAATGTTCCCTTTGCATTAAATGCATTTAAATTTTGAAATAACGTGGGAAAACATTTGCAAAAATGCCCTTATGTCAAAATGTGGACTGAAATGAAAAATAAAAGAACTTACCTTGGGTCCACACGTGGCAAGCACATTGAAAAGAGTTTAAAACCGCATAGCTAAAAAAAATTAAAACTTGATTTTGAAAATACCATATGTTGAAGGCGGTTGAAGATGGAGCGGTCATAAGCAAAGATGCGGTTGGGAATACGCTGGGTCAATTGGCAGAGGCGGTTGACCACTCATGCGGTTTGAATAAACGCGGTTCAACAATGGTGCGGCTTGAAATTTTCAATAAGAAATACAACCTAAACTCAACACACAAGTTAGTCAATAAAAAGTATGGAATCATTTAAGTTCAAGCATACCCATTTCTCCTTCCTGAGGAAGGAAAACCTCTTGGAGTCAAGAGCCTTGGTGAGAATGTCGCAACTCCGATTATCTCGTCCCCACATACTCTAAATGGATATTCCTCTTCTCCACATGGTCTTTGAGGAAATGATACTTGATATCAATATTCTTGGTCTTGGAATGCATGACAGGGTTGTTGGAGACTGAAATTGTTGATGTGTTGTCGCACATGATCGGGCAATTTCCTTCATGGATTCCATAGTCCACCAACCGTCGCTTCATCCAAAGGATTTGACAAAGCAATAACTACCAAGAAGCAATATACTCACTTCCGTGGTAGACACCGAAACCGAAGCTTGCTTCTTGCTGGCCCAAGCAACTAGTCTATTTCCAAGGAAATGACAAGTACCACTAGTGCTTTTCCTGTCAATAGTACAAGTAAGCCGCATAGTCTGCATCCGAATAACCTACAAGATCGAAGTTCGAATCTTTGGAATACCAAAGTCCAAGGTTAGTGGTTCCGGATAAATAGCGGATTATACGCTTGACTCGCAATAAGATGTGCTTCTCTAGGATCCGCTTGGTAGCGAGCACATACACGTACAATAAACATGATATCGGGCCTACTAGCGCTAAGTAAAGTAATGAGCCGATCATACCTCGATATAAAGTCTGATCAACTTTCTTACCTTTGAGATCCTTATCTAGCTTATTGCCGGTGGCCATTGGAGTATCATATGCTTTAGCATTTTCTAATCCAAACTTCTTTATCAACTCCTTGGTGTATTTGGCTTGGCTGAGGAAAATACCTTCTTCGCATTGCTTGATTTGAAGCCCGAGGAAGAATGTTAATTCTCCCATCATGCTCATCTCAAACTTGCTTTTCATTAGCTTTTCGAAACGCTTACAAAGTAACTCATTAGTAGAACCAAAAATAATATCATCGACATAAATTTGAACAAGTGAAGTATGTTCATTATATTTGGCAATAAAAAGAGTTGTATCAATTTTACCACGTTTAAATCCCTTTTCTAGTAAAAATTTAGAAAGAGTCTCATACCATGCCCTTGGAGCTTGCTTAAGTCCATACAAAGCTTTTTGGAGTTTGTAGACATGATTGGGAAATTTGGAGTCTTCAAATCCAGGAGGTTGGGCAACATACACGGTCTCTTGCAGTTCGCCGTTGAGGAATGCACTCTTTACGTCCATTTGATATAACTTGAAATGCTTGAAAGAGGCGTAGGCTAAGAAAATTCTGATAGCTTCCAATCTTGCAACTGGAGCAAATGTTTCATCATAATCAATTCCTTCTTCTTGCCTATATCCTTGTGCAACCAACCTTGCTTTATTCCTAGTGATGCTTCCATTCTCATCCATCTTATTCCTAAATACCCACTTAGTTCCTATCACTCCTTGATCCTGAGGTCTAGGCACCAAAGTCCAGACCTTGCATCTTTCAAACTCCGGTTGAGTTCTTCTTGCATAGCAATGACCCAACTGGAATCTTGGAGTGCTTCATCAATCTTCTTGGGTTCAACTTGAGATAAAAGAGAAGTATGCTCGTCATAGTTTGCTCTCCTTGTTTGAACACCGGAAAACGTATCACCAATCACATTTGTGAGGGGGTGACCGCCGACTTCACGAACCTCCGGGTAAGTCTCGTTGGACCGAGGTTTGTCAAGATCTTCAATTGGAACATCGTTAGATCCTTCAAATAAGTCATCGAAGGTAAGTTGACGAAGAGGTTCTATGAGCCGGATAGGAATTCTCAACTTCATCTTCCTTGCGCTGCATCCTGGAGAGGGTTCTTCAAAGCGGTTTCAAAATTGCGGTTTGGGGGATTTCAGTTGAGGGTGCCGGATTTTGAGGTTGAGGTTCAAAGTGCGGTTTGGGATGGTTCACCTGGTTCATTATGCTCAACAAAAATCATCAAGAACATTTGGAGCCAAATGTGGCTCAAGGAGAGAATGCTCATCAAAAGTAACATGGACGACTCAACTATTTTTAAACTAGTTTTATTGAAAACGCGAAAAGCTTTAGAATGTTTAGCATACCCAACAAAAATACCTTCATCGGCCTCGCCCGAATTTACCTCTATTTTCTCTTCCATTGTAGAGGACAAAACATTTCATATAAACAAAGATCTTGAAGAATGCAATGTTGGGGGTTCTTCCTCGCCAAAGCTCATAGGGAGTCTTGTTATGGGTTTTGTTGATGAGGGATCGGTTCGAGTGAAGCATGCGGTATTGATTGCTTCAGCCCAAAATACCGAGGTAGCTTCGCTTCAGATATCATTGTCTTTCCAAATTTCAATCAACGTCCTATTCTTCCTTTCCACAACCCCATTTTGTTGTGGAACACCAGCAGGAAAAATTGTGATCAATCCTACATGGTCATCACAATACCGAGCAACACCGTTGTTCTTAAATTATGTTCCATTATCTGAGCGAACACTAACGATGTCATCTTCTTTTTGAGTTTGGAGCCGTCTAAAAAGTGCGGTGAGAATCTCATAGCAGTCATCTTTGAAAATCATCATCTCAACCCACGTATATCTTGAGTAATCATCCACCACCACTAAAGTATATCTATTTCCTCCAATCGGGCAGTGGTTACGGGTCCAAACAAATCTATGTGAAGCGCTTGTAAGCATCTTGAAGTTGAAGGAGCGGTCTTGCGGTGAAAGACGACGCTGGATCGCTTACTGCCGGCATGCACTGCATTTCTCTGGATGGTGGTCAGCCACTTTAGGTAAACCACGAATGAGGTTTTCCCTACCAATCTTTGCAAGATACTTGAAGTTCAAGTGGCTCAACCTCTTGTTCCATAGCCAACTATTTTCGCTCACATTCTTAGCTACAAAACAGAGATTAGTAATACTACATGCAGAATTTAGATCAATAATGTAAATATTACTCTTACGAATCCCTGTGAGTAGAGTGACGCCGGAAATGCTATCTTTGATAAAGCAATTTGATGACGTGAAGTTGCAAAGCATTCCTTTGTCGCAAAATTGCGAAATTGAAAGGAGGTTGTGTTTGAGTCCATCGACAAGAGAAACCTTCTCAATAGTTAGGTTTCCTCTCCTTATAACACCATATCCAATGGTCTTGCCTTTGTTGTTGTCACCAAAGGTTATAGACGGACCACTTGCTTCAACGACATCTTCAAGTAATGATTTATCTCCAAATATATGTCTTGAGCAGCCACCGTCAAGATACCATTCATTATCCTTGGAGTGACCAAACCATGAAGCAGAGGACCTGAAATGTAAACATTAAGAACGAGGTCCCCTTTATTTCTTGGGTCCTGGTTAGCAACCCTTTACGACCCACACCCGCTTGACGAAGGAGGTTTACTCTTCCCCCCGGGCATTGATGTGAACCGCAAAAGGCATTCTCGCAGCCTTGTGATCTAAAACCATCACACACAGAACATTTATAAAAGCTACAAGCATCATGAGGTTTTACTAACTCCTTACTCTTCTTAGGAGTTCCATGCGGTTTGGGACAAGGAAGCGGTTTGGGAGGTGCGGTTCCACTAACATTCCAAATGATACAAAGGGAACAGGCTTTGGTTTGACAACGTATTTCCCGGGGAACGCTATTCTTGCTTTTGATGGCGTGAGGAGCGGTCGAAGAAGAAACGCGGTCCGACTCTAGTGTTATCAGAACCGCCTTTTCCACCGTAAGTGGTTGGAGCAGGATTCTACCAATTCCATAAGACATTTCCTCTTCAGGTGCTTCCACGTAATTCTTAGGTTTCAACACGTAATTCTTCCCATATTGCATTCCTTTAGGGTAGACATAATTTACTTGTCTTGCTTTACCCTTACCCTTAGCAATCTTCTCCTTGGGAATTTCTTTAGTTAGTTCGAAATTCCTCATCCTTTTCACTTGAGGATGCACACTTCTCCTCTTCCTCGCATCCAAACCCTAGACCATCCTTAGTTCCAGAAGGAACTTGGAAGTCCAAGATTTTATCCTTGGTGGATTGAGACTTGAGCCAAGAATCAATAATCTTTTGGCGATCGTCGATTTGGGTTACCAAGTCATCATTCCCGAGTTGAAGTGCAGCAACCTTAGTTTCAAGGATGCGGTTTTGATCAAGAAGAGGAGTCATCTCGTTTGATTTGGTCCTTAAGATTAGAAATTTCAGACCTCATCACGCGCTTTCTCCGTCTTGTACAGATTAAGTTCATCATGAGCTAAGCTTAAGGCTTTCTTAAGATTTGAGAATTGATGGATCACCATTTCACTTCCTTGAACATCTTTTCATGTTCCATGGGAGAAACCTCTTCCACCACCTTTTTCAAAATTTTCTTTGGAATAGCTTTTGAAGGTGGAGCAGCTTTAGATGAGAAAATGGGACGTGAATACGAACAATTTCCTATCTTAACGCTAGGAGTAAGTTTAATATCATCATCCAATTTATAATTTGGAAGTTTTGCAAAAACCTCCTTTTCTTCCATATCAGGCAACTCAAATGATTCGTAATCCGAGTCATCGAAGCTTCGCAATTAAGCAGGTTAACCTCTTCGGTTTCACCGTCACTTCCATCCTCGAATGTGTTTCAATCCAAGTTGCTAATTCCTTGGAATTCTCTTCCTCCTCAGCAACCATTCCCTTACGATGAGAAAATTTAGAAGGAAAAGTTTTCTTTTCATGTATTCATATTTAGGTCGTGGACACTCGGATGCAAAGTGGCCAGGTTTCCTACAACAGCACCAAGTCACTCTTCTTCTTTGTATCTCAGCCCTAGAAAATGTTGCAGGAGGTTTGCCTTTTGAAAATGATTTTGTGAGAGGTTTTGAAGATTTTCTAAATTTTTGGAATCTTTTCACAAACATGGAAAATCATCATCATCCATCTCGATGAGTGATGAGGTTGATATAGAAGGATCAGTGGTTTGATTGGATGTGGATGGTTTCTCTTCATGTTCCACTACGTACATAGAAAGCGATTTGGTTTTCCCTTCTATCTCTTCAATATGATTTAATTTAAGTTCATAGACTCTAAGATTGGCATACAAGTTACTTAACGACTCAAGTACCCAATACTTTGGAGTCTTCTAGAGAGGTAGCCTTATTTACACATCTAGAAACCCAAAGCGAGTATAGGAAAGTCATATCGATTTCCCTTATCTAAGTTAAAGTTTTACCAAGAGATCTCTGACAAGCATTAACTACCTCAACATAGCGATCGTAGGTTTGACGCAAGAGTTTCGTTGGGTTTTGTTGACAGTTGTTGTAGGATCTTTCAACAAAGTGTATAATTTGTTTTCCTTGCACTCTTCGTCACCTTCGAGGTAGCTCTCTATGGCATCCTCACATACTGCTTGTTTAAGTGTTTTGAGGTACATCACTTTCACGTAGAGTTGATACTGGGGAGGGGTTCCTTAGAAATGATGAACCTCGCAACGCTTCCGTCCGAGGCAACTAATCTCTTCTCTTCATCCGGACCACTCATCTTTTTCGGGCTTTTTGACCTCCTCGGAGGTTTCAAAGCATTGGTGGTTGCATCAGGTGTTAGCCTTCATTGTGGAATCTAGAGGGCCATCGATCCACGCACTCCACCGACATTTCATCTATTGTGTTTCCAAATGAATAAGCATTCGGCACTTCCGAGATGTCAAAAGTGGTCTTTGTCCAACATTGGAATGCCGGTGAATAGTTAACAAGGTAGTCATTGTCTTTGAGGTTGCCATATCGAATCGGCACACAAAAGGCCGTTAAACTTGAAAAAGCAGTGGTTTTAAAATGTGTAAGCTACTGATACCACTCATAGCTTGGTCCCAAAGGTGGCAACATAGGGTGAAAAATACAGCTGAGGGGGTGAATAGGCTGTTTAAAATTTTTGCCCTCTTTTTTAAAAGCTAAACC
>JAFEMH010007683.1:0-79805 GCA_022495995.1 Adenophora triphylla var. japonica
TTCTAAGATGAAGGAATAACATTTCTCGCTCTCTTTCGATCTCCGTTATTCCTGAAGTTGAAGTGCAAATAACATTTTGACCTCTCTCGCGATCTCCGTTATTCCAGATTGAAGGAATAGCATTTACGCTCTCTTCCCGAATCTCCGTTATTCCAAGTTGAAGGAATAACATTTCGACCTCTCTCGCGATCTCCGATTATTCCCCAAGAGGTGAAGGAATAACATTTCGCTCTCTCTTTCCCGATCTCGCGTTATTCCAAGTTGAAGGAATAACATTCGACCTTCTCTCGCGATCTCCAGTTATTCCAAGATGCAAAGGAATAACATTTCTCGCTCTCTCTCTTCGATCTCCGTTAATTCCAAGTTGAAGGAATAAACATTTCGACCCTCTCTCGCGATCTCCGATTATCTCCAAGATGAAGGAATAACATTTCGCTCTCTCTTTCGATCTTCGTTATTCCAAGTTGAAGGAATAACATTTTGACCTCTCTCGCGATCTTTCCGTTATTCTAGAAAGATGAAGGAATAACATTTCGCTCTCTCTTTCCGATCTCATAGTTATTCCAAGTTGAAGGCAGAATGTAACATTTCGACTACTCTCTCACGCCGATCCTCCGTTATTCCAGATTGAAGGAATAACATTTACGCCTCTTTCTCTTTCGATCTCCTGTTATTCCAAGTTGAAGGAATAACATTTCGACCTCTCTCGCGATCTCCCAGATTATCTCCAAGATGAAGGAATAACATTTCGCTCTCTCTTTCGATCTCGCTGTTATTCCAGTGATGAAGGAATAACATTTCCCGACCTCCTCTCGCGATCTCCGTTATTATTCCAAGATGAAGGAATAACATTTCGCTCTCTTCTTTTCGATCTCCGATTATTCCAAGTTGAAGGAATAACATTTCGGACCTCTCTCGCGATCTCCGTCATATTGTTAGAGAAGATGAAGGAATAACATTTACGCTCTCTCTTTTGATCTCCGTTATTCCAAGTTGAAGGAATAACATTTCGACCTCTCTCGCGATCTCCGTTATTCTAAGATGAAGGAATAACATTTCTCTCTCTCTTTCGATCTTTCCGTTATTCCTGAAGTTGAAGGAATAACATTTTCTAGCCTACTATCGCGATCTCCGTTATTCCAAGATTGAAGGAATAACATTTACAGCTCTCTCTTTCGATCTTCGTTATTCCAAGTTGAAGGAATAACATTTCGACCTCTCATCGCGATCTTCGTTATTCCAAGATGAAGGAATAACATTTTCGCTCTCTCTTTCCAATCTCCGTTATTCCAAGTTGAAGGAATAACATTTCGACCCTCTCTACGCGAGAAATCTCCGTTATTCCAAGATTGAAGGAATAACATTTCGTTCTCTCTCTTTGATCTCCGTTATTCCAAGTTGAAGGAATAACATTTCGACCCTCTCTCGCGATCTCCGTTATTCCAAGATGAAGGGAATAACATTTCGCCCTCTCTTTACGATCTCCCTAGTTATTCCAAGTTGAAGGAATAACATTTCGACCTCTCTCGCCGATCTCCGTTATTCCCAGTATCAAGGAATAACATTTCGCTCTTCCCCTCTTTCTCGATCTCTCTAGTTATTCCAAGCTGAAGGAATAACATTTCTAGCTCTCTCGCGATCTCCGTTTTTCCAAGATGAAGGAATAACATTTCGCTCTCTTTTTCGATCTCCTCGTTATTCCAAGTTGAAGGAATAACATTTCGACCTCTCGCGATCTCCGTTATTCAAAGATGGAAGGAATAACATTTCGATCTCTCTTTCGATCTCCGTTATTCCAAGTTGAAGGAATAACATTTCACCTCTCTCGTGATCTCCATTATTCCCGGACAGAAGGAATAACATTTCGCTCTCTCTTTCGATCTCCGTTATTCCAAGTTGAAGGAATAACATTTCCGACCTCTCGCGATCTCCGTTATTCCAAGATTGAAGGAACTAACATTTCGCTCTCTCTTTCGATCTCCGTTCATTCCAAGTTGAAGGAATAACATTTCGACCTCTCTCGCGATCTCCCAGTTATTCCAAGATGAAGGAATAACATTTCGCTCTCTCTTTCGATCTCCGTTATTCCAAGTTGAAGGAATAACATTTCGACCTCTCTGCGATCTCACGCTATTCTAAGATGAAGGAATAACATTTCGCTCTTCTCTCTTTTCTGCATCTCCGTTATTCCAAGTTGAAGGAATAACATTTCGACCTCTCTCGCGATCTCCGCTATTCTAAGATGAAGGAATAACATTTCGCTCTCTCTTTCGATCTCCGTTATTCCAAGTTGAAGGAATAACATTTCGACCTCTCGTTATTCTAAGATGAAGGAATAACATTTCGCTCTCTCTTTCGATCTCCGTTATTCCAAATTGAAGGAATAACATTTCGACCTCTCTCGCGATCTCCGTTATTCCTAAATGAAGGAATAACATTTCGATCCAGTAAAGGCTTGAACTACGATCATGGCTTGATTCCTCCGGGATACGTAGGTAGCCTTTTATAAAAGGTCCAGCCATCCGACCACTTTGGTCACCCTATTCCTTCGTCGCTCCTCAGTGATGAAATAGCCCCTCATAAAGGTCTTGACATCTCGAAGCCCACATTGGTCACTTCTAGCATATCCCCGTAGGGATCCAATTTCTTGACCTCTTAGGTCATTTCTCCTGCTATTTCCCCATCAAGAGACCAGTTTTCTTCTCTATTCCTCGGCCCAAATGATCTCTTCGTAACTACGGCCTGGCTTGGATTCCCACTCCGGGATCACGTAGGTAGCCTTGCAGAGGGATTCGCCCACTCGACCACCTCTGGTCACCCAATCCAACTCGGCATTCGCCGATTGGATCCTTTTCTATCGACAACCCCACTCCCGCATACCGCAAGTGACGTTGCCGGCGGGGCTTACCTGTAAGTACCCAAACCGCCTCATTGCTTCCGGGTTAAATTTCCTGGCAATTAGAATTAATTCTCCCGAGTAATTCCCAGAGACTTTCCTCGGAGTTAGGAACTAATTCCGAACTGCTTCCAAATCATCCCTAAGGGCCGAAGAGGAATGCTTCCCAATTAAGAAACACGTTTTTCTTAATTTGGGAAAGGTTCTAGAATGCTAAGCCACCTTGCATGATCTCTAGAAACATTGATGTCACAAGGTGTGATACAATGCCGCACGACCGCATTAGCCGGGTGGTCTCTCGGCCGCACCGGCTTCATTGGCGATTACTCCGCATCGCTCTATAAACAAGAGCCCTCCTCTACCCATTTTACATACGAAAAACACACACCACACTCCATATTCGCACTCAAAAATACTCCTAAATACCTTTGTTGGGAATCCCAAGGGTTTGAAGAAGCAAGCCAAGAAGCCTCCTCCCTCCTCCTTAGAAGATCCCGAAAGTTGGTCCTTCCACTGTTCAACTCCAAGAAGCAAAGCAGGCCACCATCGGGTAACCTCTCACTCCCCCTAACCTTCCTTGCATTTTAATTGCTCTATGTGAATTAGATTGATCATTGCATTCATATATTGTTATTATCTTTGCTTGGGACTTGGTAGTTAGTATTAAAGATCATATCTTTATCATACCCCCTTTTCCCCTTTGCATCCTTGCATGAATTAGACATCATTTGTCATTAAAAATGTAATCTTTAACTCAAAGGTGCATCCTTTGCACCTAAAAATCCTCTTTTTACATAAAAATGTCATCTTTATGCATCATTTGCTCATAAAAGTGCAATCTTTATATCAAAAATACATCCTTTGCACATAAAATCCATTTTCATGCATCCTTTGCATTAAAGGTCATTCCTTCATCATAAAAATGCATCCTTTGCTTTTCAAAATGCAATCTTTATGCATCATTTGCATATTAAATGCTAATTTCTTCATAAAAAATGCATCCTTTGCATAAAAATCATGTCTTTACATTTAAAATGCATCCTTTGCAATAAAGATCACTTTTTTAAATCAAAATGCATCCTTTGCAACCCAAAATGTCATCTTTTCACTAAAAATGTCATTTTTACATACATTTCCCCATGTCCCCATTAGCAACCTTGGAACGGACCGGTGTAAAGATCATATCTTTGCATCGTTTCTTCCATTAAAGGTTCCATAATCTCTTTAGAAATGGATAACCTTGAACCCTATATCTCCGATTATCACTTAAGACGAGCATGAAGCATTCATATAAGCTCGATCGTCTTAAGGTGTAGGATTGATGGGCTAAGGACATTCCTTCCTAAAGAACCTCATTTTTGGGCTATAAAAGAGAGTCCTTCTCTCGATCACGCAAGTCCCGAGGTTAAAAATGCGATGATCACAATTCCAAGATGAGGACGGGATCAAAATCCCGAATACATAAAATCCAAGAAATCCCGAGCGACAACCAATAAATGGTTTGTACGTCCGGAAGACAACTTGGGACATTCCCTCCCCTTTCATTCAAACACATGCACACAAGAAAGCACGCAAGCAAGCAAAATAAACGGAATCTAGGGAGACTTGCTACGGCAAGGCACCTTGGGTGAACGACGATCCGTTCTTCCCAAGGGGTAACTTAACCTCCGAACCCATAAATCCTTTTTTTCAAAGTTTTGAGGAAATCAAAATGGCGTGGCGACTCCGTTTTTCAAATTAAACTGGATGTCTTCAAACTCGCGTGAATCCAACACACAAATTTTGGGCACACATTCACAGGGGTTTTATTTATTATATCAATTATTTCCAAAGTCATTAAGAAACATTAAAAAAAAAAAGGTGACGTTGATAATTCTAGGCAAATGCCTTTTATTTATTTTATTTAGGTATTACTCCTAGGTCTCAGCTTTTAAGATGTCAGGTAATTAGGAGGTAATTAGGAGAATATATTAGACAATTATTTTGAAATATCAATAGCCTTACACAGAATAATAGGTTTTGAATTTTACTCACTTTCTCAGTCTATTTAAATTCTTTAAGATACATTTTTTCTGGAGAATCTGTCAATTTCATAACTACTGTTATCTACTTAATCTGAATACGAAGTGTAGATCCTTTGAATTAAGATGTTTCATTTTCCATGTATTAACTATTTAGTCAATTAAGGCCTTAATACATATTTCTTATAAACTGTCCATGTTAATGTATCTGATACTCAGTCCTTATACATTCTACATATATTCATGTTTAACTAAGTTTATTATATTTTCCTAACTGGGTGTTCATGCAATCTTGAAGAAGTCTAATATCCAATATATTAGCTAAGTTCTATGCTAAAATGAAGAGAAAGCGAATCCATGAACATAGTGAGCTTGATAATGTTTACTTAAGTTGGTTTTTTTTCTTTTCTGAAATACTTTAATTTATGAAAACAGCAATGAGGAGGTAAAAATTCTCATTTTCTTTGCTTTGATGATAATTATTTTGTCTTAGGCTCTATTTCAAAAGCTACAGCCAATAAAAATCATACAGAGAGAAAAAGACTACTCATGGAGAAACGAAACGTGATACAATCCACAGAGCATGAATCAATGCTCCAAACAGAAGGTAAGTAAGAAATTGGATTTATATACTTGAACGACATAAATTTGAGAAAGATTCAAAGTACTTATCTATGCACTTTAAGAGTGCTATTCAAATGCAGTTAAGGTATTAATGACTCAAAGTAAACATGAGGGTCTTATACATCTAACATATATTTCTATTCTTTTTAAATCATAAACTCTGTTGTCTTAGAATCTACTCCAAAAGTTTTAGCCAGGGTAAATCGTCCGGAAAGAAGAAGCCAGCTAATGAATAAAACACAGGATAGGAAATCCTCAAGAAATAAAGCTAAAATTCAAACAAAAGGTAAATTAGAGTATGAGTTTTTTTACTTACCGATGTAGAGCATTAAATTACATGACAACTGCTACATCATCTTTGATGGAAACAAGTCTTTCATCATGTGATTGTGTCTGTACATTCCATAGAGTGAAATTTCCGTTTAAAAAAACATTTAAACGAACATTGTTATGGATATATATTAAAGCTACTATTTAAATGCAGGCCAAAGTCTATCTAAGAAATCCACATATTCATCCCACCGCCAAAATAGTTGCTCAGGGGAGGCATCAAGTTCTTATACCCTTCATGTATCAGGTAATTCATATTTTAATGATTTTGAAATTCATATAATTACTTTATTCTTAACGGTAAATTAATAAAGGACAACACACTTCTCTGCTAGATGAAATAAGTCGAGAATATGCTAAACAAATGAGACATGAGAGAATTAAGATGAGATCTCTTAATCGAGCACCACAATCTCTTATCTCTGGTACAAACACTAATGATGTGGTGACTAATAAAAGAAGGATTATACGTGCCAGGGGTAATTATTTCTTTCTCTTAATCCAGTTTGTATAAAATTGTTGTTTAATGTCATGCTACTCATTAATCTATTCCTTTCAATACAGATAAATATTCAGTCGAGGTCTCTTACTATGGAATGCCTGAATATACTTGCAAATATGCCATGCTATATTTTGGTACCGAGAACGAGTGAAAAAACATTCGTCTAAAACCTATCCAATTTACGGGTTATGTTGTATGAATGGTAAGGTTGAACTGAGTCATGTACGGCAGGCCTCTGAACCCCTAAATTCCTTACTCAATGGAGATAAAGGAATAGTGTCTTCTAAGTTCATGGAGAACATTCGCGCGTATAATCCTATGTTTTCAATGACATCTACGGGTGCAAAGGTTGACAACTCGATTAACAGGAATGGTTCAGTTTATATTTATAAAATAGGTGGGCAGAACTATCATAGAATAGGTTCATTGTTGCCAGAAGCTGGTCGTCCTGCAAGTTTCTTGCAACTATATGTATACGATACCGAGAATGAGATCCATAATCGATTAAATTCTTTGAATCAAGGGGAATACAATGAGGATTTATCTCCAGAAATTATTGAAGAATTAATAAATATGTTCGACTCTCACAATGAATTGGTGAAAGTGTTTAGAAGAGCACGTGATTAGTATAATGATCACACAGTTGGGAATTTATCAATCAAGTTGGTCAAAGAACGAGCACATAGGCAGCGACAATATTCTGCACCAACTGCATCAGAAATTGCAATGTTGATGGTTGGAGATATAACAACCACAAATGGAGAGCATGACATAATAATTCAAGGTACTGATGGAGCGCTGAAGAGAATTAATGATCTTCATCCTTCATTCATGTCATTACAGTATCCAATTCTATTTCCCTATGGTGAAGATGGTTTTCATAAATTGGACATACCTTATGTTCGAGACAATAGCTCAAGGAGAACTAAGAGGAAAAATGTGACAACAAGAGACTATTATTCCTATATTTTGCAACAGAGAAATAATCAGGGGCACATTTTACAAGATTCAGGTAGATTACATCAACAGTTTGTTGTTGACGTACATACCCAGGTTGAACAACAAAGACTCAGTTGGCTCAGGAAAAATCAGGCCACACTACGCACAGATTTATACAGGAATGTATATGATGCAATTCGGAGTGGAGATTCAGACTCTAGAAATGTCGGGATGAGGACCATTTTACCATCTTCATTTACAGGCAGTCCGAGATATATGATACAGAACTACCAAGATGCAATGGCCATTTGTCGAGTTCATGGTAATCCTGATTTTTTATCACCTTCACAGCAAATCCATATTGGAAAGAAATAACAGAACTTTTAAATAGCTTGGGTGGTCAAAAACCCGAGAATAGACCAGACATTGAATGTAGAGTTTTCAAGCTAAAGCTAGATGAGATGATACATGATATCATTGAGAATGAAATTTTTAGAAAAATTGAAGCAGGTTTGACTTCTTCTATGTATTTTACTCGCTTATAAGTATCTGACATTTATATTATATTAATTGATGTTTTTTTCTCAATGAGCAGTATTGATTTGTACACTATAGAATTTCAAAAGAGAGGTTTGCCACATGCACACATCATATTCTAAGTTGATAAAGAATCAAAGTTGAACACAAACGAACAATTTGATGAAGTAATTTCAGCTGAAATACCTGACCCATCATTAGATCTAATTGGATATGAATCTGTAGCACAATTCATGATGCATGGGTCATGTGGATGCGCAAATCCAAATTCCCCCTGCATGATTGATGGTTAGTATACTTTTCAAAACTACAAAATACAACTCGATAAATTTAATGTTATTTAAATTAATTCTAATTAGCTCTTTCTATTATCTGCAAGGATTATGTTCCAAAAAAATTCCGAAGTCATTCCAACATCAGACTACTGTTGATGAAAATGGCTATTGCATTTATAGAAGGAGGGGCACAAATATTATAGTGGAAAAGAATGGTGTAAAACTTGATAACAGGTTTGTTGTCGCATATAATAGGTATTTATTGGTGAAATATCAAAGCCATATAAATGTTGAGGCATGCAACCAATCCAAAGCAATTAAGTACCTGTTTAAATATATGACTAAGGGTCCCGATAGAAGTACAATTGTTATCACAAATTCAGCAGATAGAGCATGTAGAAATTCACATAATGACGTGGAAGGAAATGATGAAATAAAAACTTTCCTTGACTGTCGTTACATTTCAGCCTGCGAGGCAGTTTGGCAAATTTATGAGTTCCCTTTTCACTATAGAAAACCAGCTGTTGAGAGATTATGTTATCATTTAGAGGATGAGCAAATGTTATTTTTTTAATGATAATGAGCCTCTGCCAAGAATTGTGAACACATAAAAGGCAAGAAAACCAATGTTTACAAAATGGATGGAGATTAATAAGACTGATTCTGCTGCCAAGTCCTTGACCTAAGCTAAATTTCCTACAAAATACATCTAGAAAAAAGGAACCTTAATGTGGAAACGACGTAAATCAGGGAGAAGTAATGGTCGTTTAACCTATGCACATCCCAGTTCAGGGGAACGATACTACTTGAGGCTTTTTTTGAATATTGTAAAAGGATGTGAAACTTATTAACAAATCAGAGAATTCAATGGTATAGTTTATCCCATCATGAAGATGGCGTGTTATGCCCGTGGACTTTTAGAAGATGATGGTGAATGGCACGAAGCTATAGACGAGGCAAATCATTAGGCCAGTGGACCACAATTAAGGGAATTATTTTTAACTATCTTGCTATTTTGTGCAAGCAAATTTTGGGAGTACAATTGGCGGAAAATTAGTGATGACATATTGAGAATGAGAAGAAGAATATTGAGGCTTCCTTTCTTAGTATTAGGTGAAGAAGAGATTAAAAATTTAACCTTAGCGGAGTTACAAAAAGTATTGGTGAAGAATGAAAGATCCCTCGAAGATATACAGGGGACGCCTTTGCCAGATAAAACGTTACTGGCTCATTTGAAAAATAGGTTTCTAATGGAGGAACAAAATCACGATATTAGGCGTCTGGAAGAAGAACATCAAATTTTGAAAGATTATCGCAATCAAGAGCAATATAATGTATATGAGAAAGTAGTGAATGAAGTTGAACAAAATAAATCCAAGTTATTTTTCCTCTATGGTTATAGAGGGACGGGGAAAACATTTTTATACAAAGCAATTATTAATAAGTTAAGATCAGAATCAAAGATTGTTCTGGCCGTATTAACTAGATTATGTTTAAAACATAGTATGCATTATCATTTCTTTCTTCCCTCCGTCTACAGGAATTGCAGCTCTACTACTTCCAGGAAGAAGAATAGCCCATAGTCGATTTCAAATTCCACTCACTCTTGATGAGAACTCTACATGCACAATAAAGCAAAGCACCCAACTTGCAGAACTTATTCAAAAGGCAGCTTTGATAATTTGGGATGAAGCTCCTATGGATTCTAAATTTGCCTTTGAGGCTGTTGATAAAACAATGAAAGACATTTTACGTGGGACACCGATGTTTGATATTGAAAAACCTTTTGGGATGAAGCTCCTATGGATTCTAAATCTGCCGAAAAATATACCCGAAGGTTCAATGTGACGCCGTGTCACCAAACCCTCACCGTATTCACTGTGCCAGCCACAACTTGGCCAACGCCAAAAGCTAAGGTCCCTCGCGCAAGCGAGTCAGGAGAGGTTATGCCGAAATTTTGGCACGATCCCTGCCTTAACTTAAGGACGTTGACTTCGACTGTGGCCCGTGCGTCACATACGTTGGAAGTTTGCGTGATCAGCTAGCCTTAAGTTCACTTTTTCCTTTGTCGGTGGAACTCGCTTGCCTTATAGGACCTCGCTCGGGATAGTCCGTCCTGAGAAAGATGATCTACAAATGGAAACGAGGGTCTTATAAGCGTAGTGACGAGATCCACTGATTAGAGCTCTAGGATTAGTTGCGAAAAAGAAGACTCGCTCTTTTCCAACCGATTAGGACTCTGAGAAAACGCGCTTTAAGTAAACATTAATCGGTAACTGCACATTGCACAAGCCCGAAACTTTGAGCCAAATACCCCTTTCCGAAGCCTAAACCCTTCCTTTCGTTCCTCGCAGCCGAGCGAAGTGGTTCAGATTTTCGGGTCGCCGCCTCGCCGTAATCACCGTTACGGCAGCGTCGCTTCTTCGGTTCCCTCGGTTCCTCAAAGAATTTCCGACATGTCGAGCTCACCGAGAAATCGTGACGCGGACGGACCCCGCCACCGGTAATGTATATGACTCGGGAAGAAGCCATCCGGGCTTGTGAGGTTCACAAAAGGCGAAGAAGATCGCCAGAATTTCGTGGTACAGCCTTCCGAATGAGCGAGGTATAGCAAATATCCCCGCCGACGGTACTTTTGTCCTGTTCGAGGATGACGATTCCCCGAAACCAGCTCCTCAAACCTTCAATCAGGTTCCTCCCTCGCCAACTTACGGGATTCCTTCGAATCAAGGAAACAGCCGACCCAGGCTCCACGTTGCCACCTCTAAGGACAACCCTGTCATATTTGGCCAAGCCAGTGCTACTCCTATCGCTCAATACCACCAGCGCACCGCTGGACACTACCAGAAAAAGGTCATTTAGCGGCGAAAATTTCCGTCGCTAAAACGAAATTTTCGTCGCTGAAAATAAACACCGGCGGAAAAATTCCGTCGGTGGTCCGCCGCTACCAGCCCGCCGCAGTGCTCCGACGGGTCAATTTTCGCCGGTAATTTTTGATTTTACCGACGGAAATTAATTCCGCCGGTGATTTAATGATTACAGCGTTGGAAATTTCCGCCGTTAAATCAATTTAATTTAATTAAATTTTCATTTCAGCGGCGGAAATTTCCGTCGCTGTAATAAAAATTAATTAAATTAAATTAATTTCAGCGGAGGAAATTTCCGTCGCTGTAATAAAAATTAAATTAAAATTAATTAATTTCAGCGGCGGAAATTATCGTCGCTGAAATTATTTTATTTTAATTTAATTTTTATTACAGCGGCGGAAATTATCGACGAACCCTGGTACAATCAAATCTACCAGTACCTCCAAAACGGAGAAGCTTCCTTCACAAATGAAGATGGAAAATACAAAGAAGGGATCAAAGCCAAAAACATGATGGCATTAAAATGCCTGGCATCCCATTTCGTCATTCTGGGGGGTATGTTGTACAAGAAGCGCCACCAAGGGCCACTCCTTCGGTGTGTAAACAAAGAAAAAGCCAGCAAGCTAATGAACGAAGTTCACAACGGAACCTGCGGTCCGCACATGAACGCCCGAGCATTGACACAGATCATTCTCCGTATGGGATACTACTGGATATCAATGGAAACAGACTGCATCCAGTTCGTCTGAAGCTGCGACAAATGTCAACGGTTCTCCAACCTCAATCACATCCCTCCTCACGAACTCTATTGCATGACTACACCATGGCCTTTCGCCACATGGGGAATCGAGGTCATCGGCAAGATCACTCCACCAGGGAGCAATGGTCACGAGTTCATTCTAGTCGCAGTCGAATACTTCACCAAATGGGTAGAAGCCAGATCGTACAAGGTACTGAATTCTTAGAAGGTGGCCGAGTTCTTCCGAGAGAACATCATGTGCCGATACGGAGTGCCCAACAAAATCATCTCCGACAACGGGACTCACTTCGAAGGAGATTATGACCAACTACTGACCGAATTCAGAGTCACACGCCACAAGTCTTCTCCCTACATACCACAAAAATGGTGCAGTAGAGGCAGCCAACAAGACTCTCGCCATGATAATCAGGAAGATGACCACCAGAGGTCGGGACTGGCCCGAAAAGCTACATCTAGCCCTCTGGGGATACCGAACATCAGTCAGAATCGCCACAGGGGAGACTCCGTTCACGCTTACCTACGAAATGGAAGCAATGTTACCCGTGGAATTGGAAATTACATCCCTCCGAGTCCTCTTGGAAAACGGGATCAATGAAGTCGAATGGCTACAGAGCCGTCACGACGAACTTGCTCTACTCGACGAGCGTAGATTGAAAGCCATGGAACACACTCGTGCCTACCAAAGCAGAATGGCCCGAGCATTCGACAAGAAAGTCAAGATCCGAGACATCAGAGAAGGCGACTTGGTGCTAAAGGAAAAGCCTCCTACGCAGACCAATCCTCTCGAAAAGTGGGAGCCTACATGGATAGGACCATTTGTGGTACAAAGAATCTTCTCCGGAGGAGCCATGAAGTTAGCAGACTTGGATGGGAACCCTTTCGTTAACCCCGTGAATGGAAGCAAGCTCCGCAGATACTTCGTTTGAGGAAGAGCACGAGTCAACTCTCCTTCCCCATACACCACCCCTCAGTAAATTTAAAAGTGCTAAAAGAGTAATACCCAACTGGATACATTCCCGCTAATGATCCAGGTAAAAAACAGGGTCGCACTTCTTTTGTCTTCGTTTTCTCAAATTCACCTAAAAGTGTCGAACTACGGTGACCTGAGCCCCTTAGTCCAATTGTAAAAGGGGAACGTAGGCAGCCATCTTTGGTTCGGTCTAAAAAACAAAAAAATATAATAAGCATCAATTGCTTGTGTTTCGAAAAACTCTTTTCAATTTACCTACAAGTTCATTACGGTTAAAACAATCTTTGATGAGTTCAAGCACGGTCAACTCTTGACTCGCTACACACTAGCAAAACTACAATAAAACATTAATCAGTTAATGTGTCTGCAATGACAATGGGTGGATACTCTGGACAGCAAGGTCAACCTAGTTTCCCGAACTTGGTCCTTCATCCTTCTTCCCCTTCCCTTTCCCCCGGCGAGTGTTCTTCACCTTCACAGGGAATATTCCGATAGTCCTTCTACCCGGCTCAGGGACCCTTCCTGACGCCTCCGTCAAGCCTGTAGCTGTCAATGCAGCCCTTTCCCTAGCTCTGTCTCGAGCCGCCTCACTTCGAGCCAACATGACCGTGCTTTGATTGGCCTCCCGATCAGCATTGGCCTCATAGTCAGCCATGTCATTCTCAGTCTGATTCCGAGGGTTAGCCCCCGCTTCAGTCCTCCTCAAGGTCGAGCTGTCAAGGTGTCCAGCACCCAACAACTCACTCCGTATCCACAATATAGTCATCTGTGTCTCCCCTATACACTCTTCGTACCAGTTCAGATACTGCATCGACAGAACAGTGCCCCCTCTCCGGTGAAAGAGAACCCTGGCAGGAAAGGACGTGTATTGCAACGCCGCGTGAGCAGTAATAGCGTCGAAGGATCATCCATCCGCAGAGATCCCACCTCGAAGGTAGCAGCATGAACTAAGCCCGTCAACGGCACCTGCTCCAGCCCGTACTGTCGCAGAACCAACGATGGAATGTAGAAGGACGTTTGAGACAGCCCCGGCACTCTGACAACCAATAGACCCTCCTGAGCAGTCCGACAAGTATGTAACTTCCAGTGGGGAACCCACCATCGCAAGTGATGCGTGCGGAGTCTGGCCATCCAGAGCTCCAGCTCAGCCTGATTGCCCCCAATCACTAGAGGACGTCGAGAGAAGGACCAAGCGTCACAAGACATTGGCACCTCGGGCATCATCTGCAGTCGCTCCCTCAACCATATGGTTAGCATAGCGGGACTCCCTCCCCACATGTATCGGCTACCGGTCGCCATCCGACCTATGCCCAGGAACGTCTCGCCCAAGACCAATGGCACGATGTCTCCTCCATTCCGGCACTGCCTCACCAGGTCCAGTACACTTTGATGGCACACACCCAAGGACGTGAACGTGAACAGAGTAGCGATCGCATACAGAGCAAACGCGTCCCACGCGAAGACGCTCCCCTCAGCTTCAGCAAATCTATCGGGCAGTCCCGAAATGTCGACATAATCAGTGTCCAGTATCAGCATCCCGTATGCTTCTCCATCCGAGATACCAAGCAAAGACACTAGCTTCTCAACAGTGGCCATGCCACCAGCATACGGAAGAACTAGCTGTTCGTCTCTCAGTCCTCCTGCACGGCCCGAAAATCTTCGAACGTAGGAGTGATTTCGTTGTACGAAAAGGTGTACACATTCCTCCGTACGTCCCAGAAGCGAGACGCGGCTCTCAAAAGGTCCCAATCTGGCATAAGCTCCTTCAAAGCCCAAACAGATTTCATCCCGTAACAGCCTTCGAAAAACCCTTTGTTCTGCCTCGTGTGGTTCCGTACCCACGACTGAAAGTTTTCCAAGTATCGCTCTTGCATCCGAGACGACAACTTAGGAAAGGGAGCCATGAAAGAAAGTGAAGGAAGCCTTAGAAATTTGAGAGAATTCAGCTAACTGATCAGAGGTGAATGCGCAGTTCGTAACCAATTGCAAAGCTGAAACTGCAATTTAAAAGACTCTGGAAATTCACTCACAGTTCGGCCGGACTCCCCTTGCAGTTGACCCGGTCAACTCTGCAGCCAGCTGCTCCTAATTTGGAAGCAATTCCAAACAACGCCCTGTTCATGCCTCATGAATCTGCGTGCTGCCCCTAGTTTCATTTAACCAATGTCAATATCCCTTCCGCCCCGGGCTCGTGCAACAGTGCAATTAATTAATAATCAGTGCATATAGGCTTAAATTTTGACCCGTTCAATTTTTAATGCATGTTTCATTTTATTTATTTTTTGATCAACCTACTTCCTTATTTGCCGAAAATAACAGAAGGTAATCATTAAATAGATGCGCGAAATATAGGTTCCGCCCCACGGGCGCCTTTTTTCAGGTACAGTTCAAATCAAATCGTTCCAGTCGATACAAAAAAAAAAGAGAAAGCAGTAAAAGAAGGACTACTCCGAGTCCTGCTCGTCATCCGAGCACTCGACATACTGCTCCGCAGCTGCCGGATCCGTCGCAAACAAGAAGTCGCCAAATTCCTCCAGGCGGGAATACGCGAAAGGCCTCCTCGGCGTCTGCGAACTCGAGGACTCTCCCCTCTCGTGCCCCGAGTGCGAAGGAGGATGAGCTCCAAACCCAGCCGTTTCGCCCGCGAACTGGCCAAATCCCTATGCAAAGTCCGCTCCACCAGCCGTGGGAGCAGGCGAACCTCTCGGCCTAGACGGACTCGGCTCACGAACGTCCACGCTCCTCCGGGAACTGCATCTCATGAACTCCACGAGCCTCCTAGCGTAGGCGGCCCACCCGTCCACCAGTCTCATAGCCTCGTTATACGTGCGACCAGACACCTGCGAACCAGGAAAGTCATCAGAAGACAAGCAGAAAGTACAGATGCAACATTTGCAGAATACTACTATCAAATGCAGAAAAAAATGCTCACCGAAGCATTGGGGTCCGCCCTGTACCGTGGTCTCGGCTCATCCGGGAGTGGGATCACCAGTCGCCTGCCGAACCGTCCAGCCCCTCGTACGCCAGCCTAGCGCATGGGAGCGGGTAGTCTCGGGGATGTCCAGGACCCTCGCCCTCCCTGTGTTGCACCTGTGGGCTCCTCAGCCTCATCCTCAAGAAAGTCTCATAATCGGCCCCCGATATGATGTACTCGGTATAGAACACACCCTGTCTATACCTTTCCAACTCGTCCATCGGCATCGACAGAGGATGCTGCATGCACAGAGGAGAATCCACCGACACCATCAGAAGTGACCCCAGGCCATGCTGACGGGTCACCCGCTCCCCCAGATACATAGCGTCGCAATGAAGTCCCACTAGGAGCTTCCTCCGCCGTGTAACCTCGCTAGCCACCTGAACCACGCCATAGTGGAACCGACTCCACCAGGTCAACTGGATCCTCTCGGAGAACTCCCGGTTCAGTGCCAGAGACACCTCCTCGTACGTCAGCCGAGTGCCCACTCTCGACGAGACCGCCTTCTTCGCCCTCTTCTGCCAAACCAGCATGGCAGGGAACAGGGGTCGATACGCCTCCCTAATTTCCCATTCCTGCGGACTGAACACCTCATAGCACCAGACCTGTCAAGCAAATGGAAAGTTATGTCAGCTACGGAGTAGATACATACGAGTACATAAAAGAGACAAGAAAGAGAAAAAGACGTGAACTTACATCCAAAGCATGCGAGAAACAGCTCAAGGAATTCTCCTCTCCCCGCGAGAACCTATCCAGGGAATGGTAGAGCTCGGCCAGTCCAGCCTCCCCCCATGCATATCCCCTAACGGCATCCAAGTCTGTCAGCGACCCGAGCAGAGGGAAGTGACAGGACGTGTCAGAAGTCGGGAACAAAGTCGCTGACAACGCGAACCAAATGAACCCTCGAGCCAGGCGCTCCGCGGTCATCCTCAGAGACCCATCCAGATAATCTGCAATACCCGTCTGTAGATGCCTCTCCATCGGCCTGTACCGAATACCTAAGCCACTGGCATCGGTGATATCAAAACCCAGCAGCTCAGACAACTGCTCCGGGGTATAACCGTCCACCCACTCCAGCGCGTTGCCATAGGTCGGCAACCCAGTGATGGCAGCGAAGTCAGTGGGAGTCACCGTCGCCTCCCCCCATCTGAAATGGAAAGTGTGGGTCGTATCCCACCAGTACTCGCTCAAAGCTACGTACATGGACCTGGCCCTCTGCGTCGCGGCTATCGCAGCTACCGCACTGATAAATCCAGCCAACCCGGAGTCGACCACCAGCTGCCGTGGACTCCTTTCTCCCTCTCGAGCCTCGTCCGGGAGTACCTCCCACAGCGCTCACACTGCCTCAAAGGCACCCCGACTCTTCTGGTTTTGGGTATCAACCGTCCCTCGCCCCTGCAGGTGAACACAGCATAAATACGTCAAGCACAGAAGCGACGTCAACAGAATGCACGAACGCATGTCAAAAGATGCAATGCGGATACGGTTCTCATTCATTTCCTACATATATTTCCATCATTTCGAAAACTCCGTCGAATCCGGAACTTTCAAAACATTTAGAAAACTCCGTCGAATCCGGAACTTTCAAAATCATTTTGAAAACTCCGTCGAATCCGGAACTTTCAAAACATTTCGAAAACTCCGTCGAAACCGGAACTTTCAAATCTTTTCGAACATTTCGAAAATTTACTCCGTCCCGAATTAAATCTACTTTAATTTTGGAAAATGCATCTAGACATGGAATTTTGCAACCAAAATTTTTATGTCATCTACCCATGGTGTCAATTGAACTACATCCTAGTCAATTTCGACAAAGGTTCATAGCCAAGTCAAAAGCTCCAATCCGGGCACCAAAATCCTTAACTCCTTCCTAGTCAAATTTCTAACATTTAAAGAATGCACATTCTTAAAATTAATGGAATTTGAAGGAAGCTTACTTGTCTTTCGATCCCTCCCTTGGAGTTGTGTCTATCCCTAGCCGGATAGAACTCCGCCGGATTCAATGGATGAATAATGGTTCGAATGGTCCGAACCAACCGCGTTCTTTCGTCATCGGTCCTTCCATGATGAGCCATTGGTTCCCATTCACCTTCCATAGCAATTTTCCTTCACAAATCTCACAATTTGGGGTGAAAATTTTCTCTCCTCTCTCTCCTCTCTCGTCGAAAATAATGGAGAAAATGGTTTGGTTTGCGTCGGACTTGGAGCTGATTTGAACCTAGTCAAACTCAGTCCAAGTCCGGCCGGACTCTTAGTGCACCAGAAAAGATTCCTTCCAATTCAGTCCCTCAACTTTTTGCAGTTTCAATTTTACCCCTTTTGGCCCCCCAAAAGTGTAAAATTTCCATCAGTTAGTTCTCACTAACACTCTATCCCCCGAGGATAAATCCCCAGTTGGTCCTCACTAACGCTCGTCTCCAGACGTTAAATTCTCAGTTAGTCCTCACTAACGCTCGTCTCCAGACGTTAAATTCTCAGTTAGTCCTCACTAACGCTCGTCTCCAGACGTTAAATTCTCAGTTAGTTCTCACTAACACTCTATCCCCCGAGGATAAATCCCCAGTTAGTCCTCACTAACGCTCGTCTCCAGATGTTAAATTCTCAGTTAGTTTTCACTAACGCTCGTCTCCAGACGTTAAATTCAATCCCCAGTTGACGTTTGACGTTCAAACGCTCAATCATGTCTCCGGACATTCCAGTTACAATTCCGTCTCCAGACGTTAAATTCAATCCCAGTTGACGTTTGACGTTCAAACGCTCAATCATGTCTCCGGACATTCCAGTTACAATTCCGTCTCCAGACGT
Source organism: Adenophora triphylla var. japonica (assembly GCA_022495995.1). Classification (NCBI taxonomy): domain Eukaryota; kingdom Viridiplantae; phylum Streptophyta; class Magnoliopsida; order Asterales; family Campanulaceae; genus Adenophora; species Adenophora triphylla. The sequence continues at coordinate 18,501 of JAFEMH010007683.1, forward strand.
TAAATTCAATCCCCAGTTGACGTTTGACGTTCAAACGCTAAATCATGTCTCCGGACATTCCACTTACAATTCCGTCTCCAGACGTTAAATTCAATCCCCAGTTGACGTTTGACGTTCAAACGCTCAGTCATGTCCCCGGACATTCCAATCACAATTCCGTATCCCGACGTTAAAATTTCACTGGTTTTCACCATCGTTCACTTCCCCGGCCGCCAGTCGTAAGCCCGATCGTTCCACCTCAGCGGCCATCAAGGTAAGCCCGCACAACAATCCCTCTTCGTCCATCAAGGTAAGCCCGAACGCTCATCCCCAGCAGAATTCTAAAGAAGAAACATCGATACTTCCGAGTTGTTAATAATGCCAGTTTAACACAACCGTTCCCATCATTGCCTCCCCATCCCCAGCAGGATAAACCTGGCAGTCAACGTAAGCCCAGCACTCAAGGCACGAATGCCTTCGTCTCAGGATAAACATATCCTCGCAACTTCGGTTTGAGGCGCCACACGCCCTCGTATGATCCAGCAACTCCGGTTTGAGGCGCCACATGCCCTCGTACGTATCAGCAGCTTCGGTTTGAGGCGCCACATGCCCTCATACGTATCAGCAGCTTCGGCTTGAGGTGCCACACGCCCTCGAAGGTTTTAGAAATCCCAGGTTCAGACGCCTCACAATAGTCTCCATTCAGGTTTCGGTACCTAGCAATGGTCTCATTCAGGTTTAGACGCCTCCCAGCAGTCTCGCTCAGGTCAAGGTCCCCACGCGAGGTCCTTGCACCTACGAACTACGATCGGCTTGATTCCCGCTCGGGATACGTAGAAATCCTTTCGCTAAGGGTCCAGCCAGCTGACCGCCCGGGTCTTTCAAAGTAAGGCATCCCGATTTGGATCCTTATCTTTTTCAACGACCTCGCCAAGGGGCTAACTGTAAGTACCCAAATCCGGATCGTCAAAATCCGTCAGAAAGTTAACCGGAATCCGTTAACTGGCCCGCTCCAGGTTAATCGGAACCCGTTAAGCTCCCCGTTGCCATGCCAACGAGACGTCCCGGGACTGCCCCGTGCATCCCGACGTCGAAGCGTACTTAACACGTGTCATCGCACGTAAAAGTACGTCTTTCCCTGAAAAACGCACTTTCCGGCACTTTCCGGAGGCGTTTCGAACATTTTCCGGACTGTTATTTAAAAAACGGACAAAACCGGGACCCGAGAACGAACTCCCATGCAAATGGTGAGTCATGGGACACGTGGCAGCCATGCCACCTCCCTCCCATCACCTTTCAATCAGAAATCAAAGGGAAAAGACTAAAATACCCCTGGTATACAGTCTCAGTTCGGTCTGACTCCCTCTGCAGTCTTCAGAAATTGCCAGCAAGTCCCTCAAATTCCCAAAGTTTCACAAAACCCCCTGGATTTTAGCCTAAGTCCGGGCGGACTCCTACTGAAAATTCACCTATAAATAGAAGTTGCTGTCAAAGCCAAAACATAACAAAATTTTACTCCAAAAACTCATAAACCCCACGGCTCAACTGAGTTTCACCCCCTCTCGAGCTCCCGTTTGTCTCGATTCGCGTGAAACTTCCGTATTTCGATCAAATACGCCCCTCACCACTCTGAAACACTGTTCCAAACTACTTTTCGTATCCCATATACACCCCCAGAGCCAAAGGAGTCGAACCTAGCCATAGGTATAACTTCCTCTCTCTGATCTTTCGTTTCGTCTCGGTTTACGCGCCTGTCGCTACAACCGTTTGGAACAACGTTATTGAAATGTAGACGCCTCCGTCTAACGGGGTCCGATACGTTTTAGCCCCTCGATCCTCTTCTCTTTCTGTAAGAGAAGTAATCGCGGGTTAAAACGGCGTTCCGACCCCGTTCCGTTTAAATTTCTGTCATTTACCATTCCGGATCGATCGATCCGTCGATTGTCATTTACTTTTCTGTCATTTACAATTCCGAGCCATTTTGGCTTGTTGATCGTCATTTACAATTTCGAGCCGTTTTGGCTCGTCGATCGTCATTTACAATTCCGAGCCGATTGGCCTCGTTGATCGTCATTTACGATTCCGGATCGTTTGATTCCGTTGATACTGCTTTAAATACTGTCATTTACAAGTCCGACCCGTTTGGATCGCGATAGTATTTACTTTTCAAAGTCCGAGTCGCAACCCGATTCGTTGATTGCATGCCATTTAATAAGTTTTTTTCCGTAAAAATCGTCAACAATGTAATGCCCGGTTCAAAACTCTCTTTCAAAACGCGCGAAATGACGTTTGGCATCCAAACGCTCATCTTTCAAGCTAAAAGCCGCCATTTGACACTTAAAATTATTTAATATGCTTTTTCCCGTAAAAATCGTTAACAATGGTCCGCCCGGTTCAAAACCGGAGTTCGTCCTTCGAACTCTCATTTCAAACTCAAAATCGACGTTTGCCACGCAAACGCTCATTTCAAACTCAAAATCGACGTTTGCCACGCAAATGCTCATTTTTGTCTCAAAACCGACGTTTGTCATTCAAACGCTCGTATTTTCAAACAAAGTCACCTAATCAACATTTGACATTCAAACCAAGATTAAGCTTGTCATTCAAGCCCCCATTTCAAAATGCAAACACACACACACACATGCACACATTTTCGAGAAAGGTAGAAAGACTCGTCATACGAGGCGTTTCGGGTGATCTCGTAATACTCTTCCCGAAACGTAACATGACCTCCGAAACTAACAATCTCTGGTACTAAAAAGCTTTTTACTCGTTTTTGCTACCAATAAAAATGATCCCTGTTTTCAAAGTTTTTTCCTAAGTTTTTGCTACCAATAAAAACGACACTCTTTTCACTATAGCCATTTCTCAACGTTTTGGGCTCAAAATACAAAAACCGCGTGGCGACTCCTCTTCCTTCCCGAAAAGCGAGGTCTCAGACACCAACCCTCCGCGAAAGACAACCGTGCTTCCCGCGTCCGCGCGAGAATCACCGGGTAATTTCAATCCCTCAATTCAAATGCTAATAAAATTCAGTTTCCAAACAGTCAAGAGACTTAAGCGTTAAGCTAGAATCAAAGTGTGGTGATGGCTTATGAAGAATCAAAATAGGTCCAACAACAGGCCATTGGAAAATCATGATGAACTTCTATGAAAAACCTTTACCATAAGGATATATTCCTTGGGAATCGTTGAGAAAACATTGGTGGAATTCAAGTTATATATGTCAGAGAGGAGTGATAGAAACTGAACAATGTCCCACAAAAGAAATTCAGTAGCTCACAAAGTGATTGAATTGAGCACATTTGAGCTATAACTTATGCACAACCCAGTGCATGTACTAAAACAGAGTATCTATTTGAGTCAAAACTGAAAAGAGACAACCGAGATTCCATTTCCATTCCCAAAAGTTTAGAATGAGTTACAGAGTACACAAAGAAGTCACACCCATATCAGGAAGCCCCTTCCTCCACCCAAAAACATCATAAAACTGAATTATAATCCAGAAATTGAGAAATTCCAATAGCAAAAAAAAAACCCAATCACAACCCTCTTTAATTAGATCAAAAAAGAATAAAATCCACTATATAAACAAAACCCATAATCAATAATCTACAAAAACAACAAAATCAAGGGAAATAAGCATAGAGGAATACCGCAGATCTTGATAGGAGCCTCAATTTCCAAGAGAACAGGCTGTTGCAAGAAGATTTCCCTTGACTGCAAACAAAGATGTCTGATCTCCACCTCGAAAAAGCTGCACTTACTTCCCCGGTCTACCTCTAACTTGAACGAAGATCTGTTACAATTCTGGCGAGTGATGAACTTGAACAGAGAACTGGGTTTAGGGAGATGAGAACCGGGTTTAAGGAGATGAGGGAGGCGGGTTAGGGTTTCAGTTAGGGGCTCGAACAATGCGTGAATTGCCGGCAAGAGGATTGGAGAGCGATATTTTGGAGAGAGATGGGTGGATCTCTCAAGTCGTCGCTGAAAACTATGGATGATCCGAATCGATGAAGGTGAAGTGACGGTGGGATGGTTGCAGAGAGTTTTAGAGAGAGAAAGAAAGTGGGGAATGGGAAGAGAGGGAGTAGAGAGAGAGAGAGTTCGAGAAGAAGAGCGTTCAGAATATGAAAGGGCTCCGACTTAGCAGGCTTATCAGGTACGCTATACCTAAGAGTAGTTTGATAATTTAAAAGTAGCAACATTTGAGCGGGAAAATTGGTGCTTGCACTTGCCTCATTATATAGTTATAGGTAAGAGAGAGAACGTGGGGAAATGAGTTTTTGTTGTGGGTATAACAAGCGGGTCCCATTATCTATTTTGAGTTAAAAAGTTGACCCTTTGACTTCATTGACATAGGGATTTGACCTTTCTTTTTATTTTGAAGATCAGGATTTGAATTCCATTCCCTTAATTAATTTGGCTTAGGGTCCGTTTGGATACACATTGAAAGTGTGATAGCATCACTCTTGGGCCAAGTCAAAGAGGTTGACTTAATTATGTTTTGTTACTTTCTTTGTATTTAAATTAAGTAAATATTTTATAGTTTATTTTTATAGTTACTAACCTATTAACCGAAATTTATTATGTTTTTAGTATTATTTTGGTTATTTATATAGGACTCTCACATGGATAAATGAAGGCTTAAAGTGATAAAGAAGATTGAAGATATTGGTCAAAGCTCTTCATCAAAGCTTATCCTTACCCGTTAGCACTGACCTCCTTGGCTATAAATACAAGGGCCAAGACAGTTTACTATACACGGTTTTTACACTCTGAAAGGCTGAAGAATCATAGACTAGTAAGGAGTGTTTTTATGTGAGAGTTCTCTTTGTTGATTTTGTCATTCTCTTAGTTTACGTTTTGTAATCGGTTCGAAAGTGTTTTAATAAGAGAAGTTTATTGTCTACAGCATATTGCTGTAGATAAGTGTTTAATCCTTTGTTTATTTCTTTTCTATTTTATTATTCCGCTGCATTTCTCTGTTGTGCTAGTGCTGGTGCGATAGCATCAGGACTCACATCAGCTAGTTTCGTGTTCTTGTGAACTTCCTAGCCGCTCCATTTCTTTCAATTGGTATCAGAGCTTACACTCGACTTCACTGAGTGAGATCCAAGAAAGAGTGGTCATTATGGAAGGACACTTGAATCAATATCGCCCCCGATTTTAGATGGTACTAATTATGCTATCTGGAAAGCCAAAATGCGTCTCTTCATCAAAGCAATTGATGAACGAGCTTGGCTTAGCATCATTATTCCTTGGTCCCCTCCTAAGGTTGAAGTTAAGAATAAAGAAGAAGTGGGTGAAACCTCCGAAAAAGTGTATAAAATCAAACCTGAGGAAGAATGGACCGCTGATGAGGTCACTTTTGCTAATTACAATTCTAAGGCTCTTGGTGCTATTTCAAGTCATGTGGATGAACACATGTTTAGACTTGTTTTAAACCAAAATGTAGCAAAGAAAGCCTGGGATATTTTGCAAGCTCACTGGTGATGACAGTGTCAAAGCCACTAGGTTAAGGATTCTCATGACCAAGTTTGAAAACTTGAGGATGACTGAGACTGAAGACATAAAAAGCTATTCTGCTAGAATAAGAGAAATTTCAAATGAATGTCTTTCCCTAGGTGAGCCTATTTCAAATGCTAGATTAGTATGCAAAATGTTAAGGACTGTCACAGATAAGTTCAACATTAAAATAGCTGCTATTGAAGAAGCAAATGACACTGCAACCATGGCTTTAGATACTCTTGTGGGTAAGCTAACCATGTTTGAAATGAACATTTCTATTCAGCAACAACATAAAGCTAAAAGTGTTGCTCTTGCTTCTGCTCTTTCTAAAGCATCCTCAATTCCAAAAAGAGATTGAGGAAATCTCAAATGAAATTGATATTTCTAATTTGGAAACCGAAGATGTTGCTCTTTTAACAAAAAAATTTACTTCTTTTATGAAAAACAAAAGAGACAACAAATTTTCCTCTAAAAAACCAACTACGTTTGAAAAACCAAAAGAGGATAATGAGAGTACTTTCAAGAAACCCACTAGTTTTTCTAAAAACAGATCTGAATATGTTCAATGTAGAGCCTGCAAAGGCTTTGGGCATTATGCAAATGAATGTGCAAATACTCTAAAGAAAAAGGGGATGAGCCTAAGTGCGACCCTTAGTGATAGTGAGGACGAAGATGAGTCGCTAAATCTAGCAATCATGGAAATCTCGCCTCCAAATCATGAACATCAATCTGATATAGCTTCAGATGTTATCACATCTACCATCACATCTTCTGAATCTTTTATAAACTGTTATACTTCCTCGCTGAACAAGAAGTCTGAAAATGAAGAAGAAGATGATGGAAACTACAACGAACTACTGGATGCCTATGCTGAGCTATATGCCGATTGGGAAAAGCGTGTTGAAAAAATCGCCGTCTTTGAAAAGGTAACCGAAAAACTCTCTACTGAACTATCTAAAGTTAAGGATGAACTGAAGGATGTATCCACTGAAAATGATAACCAAAAGGATTCAATTGCCAAACTTGAGGTCATGCTCACTAAACGTGACATTGAACTTGAGAAGACCAAAACTGAACTCACAGAGGCCAAAAAAACTTTTGAAAAAATGAATACTGGAAAGGCAACTCTTGATGGGGTTCTTAATGTGGGTAAGTCTTTGAAAACTGGTCTTGGTTTTGAATCAAATTTTGTAAAACAGGGAGAAAGTAGTTCTTCGAAACCTAAAACCTTTCACAACCAAAAATCATCAACCAAAAAGAAAAGATTTGTGTGCCATTACTGCTTCTTACCAGGACACATAAGACCTTTCTGTTATAAGAGGATTCGTGATCTGGAGAAAGATGTTCCTCAGATGAGTGGACGGATGCTCTCACATCACCACTCACATCGACAGAAACCAGGTCAGTTTGTTTGGATAGAGAAGAAGAATGAGGAATGCAAGGTAGTGTTCACCTCTCTCAAGAGCAGCATTGCTAGCTCATGGTACTTTGATAGCAGGTGCTCAAGGCACATGACAGGTAATGCATAATTTCTCACGAATTACATAACTATCAAAGGTGGAAATGTGAATTATGGGGGATGAGCACAAGGTAAGATTGTAGGTAAAGGCACTTTATGTGTGAATAATATGCCTAAACTGAAAAACGTCTATCATGTAGAAGGTTTGAAAGCTAATCTTATTAGTATAAGCCAACTGTGTGATGACAATTTGCATGTTAATTTTGACAAACATGAGTGTAAAGTGTTTGATAACACTAATCAATGCCTATTCACTGGAGTAAGGTTTCAAGATAATTGTTACAAATTTGGTGATAATTTATCCTGCCTTAGCTCCAAAACAAATGAAGTTGAACTATGGCATCAAAAGTTAGGACATGCTAGCTATAGGAAAATAGAAGAACTAGTGAGATTTGATGTTGTCAAACACTTGCCAAAGCTTGACTTTAAACAATCAAGTGTGTGTGGTCCTTGTCAAAAGGGCAAGCAGACCAAAGCCTCTCACCCAAAGGTTGACAAAAGTTCCACGTTTGAAATTTTGGAATTAATTCATACTGACCTTATGGGATCAATTGAGGTTGAAAGCTTAGGTAAAAAGAAGTATTCATTTGTTTGTGTAGATGATTTCTCTAGGTATACTTGGGTGTTATATTTAAAAGAAAAATCTGAAGCACTTGAAGTTTTTAAAGTTTGGTACATAAAGGTGAAAAATTTGTATGGTAAGAAAGTTATCAAAATTAAATCTGATCATGGAACTGAATATGAGAACACATTGTTCTCAAAATTTTGTGACTCCAAAGGGATCACCCATAATTTTTCAGCCCCTAAAACTCCTCAACAAAATGGAGTTGGTGAAAGAAAAAATCGTACTTTACAAGAGATTGCTCGTGTCATGCTTAGTTCTAAGAACATCTCTAAACGATTTTGGGCTGAAGCACTTAACACTGCTTGTCACATAGGAAATAGAGTTTATTTGAGAGTTGGATTAACTATGACTCCATATGAAATCCTCCTTGGTAAAAAACCTACTCTTAAATATTTTCATGTTTTTGGATGCATTTGCTATGTTCTAAATGATAGAGATTATCTATCTAAATTTGATTTCAAAAGTGACAAAGCTGTTTTCCTTGGATATTCCACAAATAGTCGTGCTTATAGGGTTTACAATCTTAGAACCAAAACTGTGATGGAATCAATTAATGTTACATTTGATGATACTGCTGATTTAAATTTAAAATCTCTTGAAGATGATGTCTCAGATTGTATAGAGACAATGCAGGAAACTCAGAATCAAATTGAACAGACGCGAAGAAATTGGATCGGCAGAAGCGATCACAGTGCGATGCAAGCACATCATCACCTACATCAGGGCAAACAAAATCTGGTTCAGAAACTGAAGATTCTGACTGTGAAGAGAGTAATTTGGATAGGACCAAAGACATACCCAAATAGAGTACAAAAGAATCACCCAATATCTCAAGTAGTGGTTGATGTAAACGAGAAAATTAGCACAAGGGAAAAGCCAAGAGTCAACTACCGTGAGTTGGCTGGGCTAAGTTGTGTTGAATCACAAGTGAACAAGGTTAGTTCTTGCTGTTTTGTTTCCAATTTTGAACCTAAAAATGTTGTAGAAGCTATGAAAGATGATAATTGGATTGTTGCCATGCAAGAAGAATTAAATCAATTTGAGAAAAATGAAGTATGGACTTTAGTTCCTAGGCCTATAGGAGGAAATGTAATAGGAACTAAGTAGATTTTTAAAAACAAAACTGATGAAAATGGGCAAATTACCAGAAATAAAGCTAGGATTGTAGCCCAAGGTTACACCCAAATAGAAGGAATAGATTTTGAAGAAACATTTGCTCCTGTTGCTAGGATAGAGTCAATTAGGCTTTTACTTGCTATTGCCTATTATTTGGACATTACTCTACATCAAATGGATGTTAAGAGTGCCTTCTTGAATGGTGTCCTAAATGAAGAATCCTATGTTGAACAACCTAAGGGCTTCACTGATCCCCATTTCCCTGATCATGTTTATAAACTGAAAAAGGCCCTATATGGTTTAAAACAAGCCCCTAGAGCTTGGTATGGGAGACTAACTGAACATCTCATACAAATGGAATTTAAGAGAGGTGAGGTAGATAAAACCTTATTTATTTTAAAGAAAATGTAGGGATCTTGGTGGCCCAAATTTATGTTGATGACATTGTATTTGGATCATCTTCCAAAGATATGTTAGACTATTTTGTCACAAGTATGACTACCACCTTTGAAATGAGTATGGTTGGTGAATTAACCTACTTTCTAGGACTTCAAATAAAACAAAATAAGGAAGGAATTTTTATCTCTCAAAGTAAATATGCCAAAAACTTGGTTTAAAAATTCTCTCTTGACAATGCCTCTCACTTTAAAACCCCTATGGAATCATCCCAAAAGTTGTGCAAAGATGAAAATGGTGAGGATGTTGACCCCACCTTATATATATAGAAGTATGATTGGGATCTTGTTGTACCTTTCAGCAAGTCGTCCAGACATCATGTTTAGTGTATGCCTGTGTGCTAGATATCAAACTTGCCCCAAATTATCCCACCTCAAAGCAGTAAAAAGAATTATTAGATATGTTGGTGGAACTATCAATTTAGGGCTAAGCTATACTCGAGAAACCAATACAAATCTGATAGGATTCAAGTGACTCGACAAGGTGCAACACTGATGATAGGAAAAGCACAACTGGAGGTTGTTTTTATCTTGAAACAATTTAGTATCTTGGTATAGTAGAAAACAGAACTGTGTATCCCTATCTACTGCTGAGTCAGAATATGTGGTTGTTGGGAGTTGTTGTTCACAACTCCTTTGGATGAATCAGATGATTAAAGATTATGGTATTAAAAGTGATATCCTAACTGTTTTTTGTGATAATCTAAGTGCCATAGAAATATCAAAAAATCTTGTTCAACACTCACGTACTAAACACATTGACATTAGACATCATTTTATTCGTGATCTTGTTGAGCAAAAAATTATTAGCATGGAATCAATTAGCACTGAAAAACAGTTGGCTGACATTTTCACCAAAGCCCTTGATTTTCAGAGATTTTCCACTATACGAAAGTCTCTGAGTTTGTGTGCATTTTAATGATGTGATCCCCCGTGTGGTCACATCATATCTAACACCTGTATATTACAATTCTAACAAAAAAAAATGCATTGCATGATTTATCTCAGTGTGGTCACTTGTATTGCATCTTTGATTTGTTTCCTCTCTGAATTGTGAATCCTTCTTAAATAGTAGTCAACAACTGTTGACTCCAAATTTATCTTACTAGATGTCTCTTGGTGGGTGCAAAAATAAAAATTGGGAAACAGCTACTCCACCCATGGTATGAAGTCATTTCAATGTGATCAAAATGACTTCAAGAGAAAGTTTGAGTCAAATTGACAAGATCATTCGAAAGAGGGCTATCCATGAGAATAATGAAGAGTGAAAGCTACCCATAATATATTTTTTCCACAAAAAGATTATATGTGGAAGCATTCTAGAGGCCAAGTAAGACAAGATTCTGATTCATTGACTTTCTTAGAGGAAATGCGTCTACTGATGTAATCACATACTATGCCACACATATGCTGAGATTTATCCTTCACATGTGTGTAAATTATGCATCATTATATTTAGACAAAATTTTAGGTCAACCTGGCCCTTGGTGAAAATTTTAAACAAATGTTTTTTCTCCTTCGAATTTATTTTTGTTAATTCATTTTATGCTCAACAAAATTTCTTAATTTTTTTTTTAAAATGTCCATATGTTTAGGGGGAGTATAAGTATGTGGATTTTTAATGTATCTATGGTAATTACATTATCTAAAAGGATTTTTTAATGGATGTTTATCTTTATCATCTAAGTCTCCAAGGATCGGCCAAAGGGATTTAGTTATAGTTTAGTTGAAATGAAAATATAATTCTCTACAGTGACCTAAGCCTAGTGTGAGTTAATGAGTGCAATCACATCAAATAAATACCAAAACCCTCTTTTCATTAAACCCTCACCGGTCATTGTGATCAATCCAAAACCCTTAGAAATTCCCAAATCTCTCTGTTTTTCCTCTGTAATTCAATGGCGTCCCATTCCAAGTCCCCTTCTCTGACTGCCGCTAACTCACCTCCTCCATCTCCGACGTCCCAAACGAGTGCTGCCGTCGAACTGTTCATGGACATTGATGCTGCTCCGGTCTCCATGTCTCTCCCAGGTGCTCCAGATAATGCCATTGACGCCGACAATCCTGGTGATTTGAAATCCGTTGGTGCTGTGGCTGGCTTGGCTAAGGGCCCTAACTGGTCGTTGAGGCAGAGGGGTTTTTCTCCCAACATGGGGGAGTATACCCCAAAGGTTCGCCCTAATATGGCCGAACATGAGTTCATTGAAGGGGAGGATGATGATTATGACCCCTCTGCTGATCTGAAGAGGAAAAAAAGGAAAATCAACGGCTAGTGGCTCTGGTAGCTCCTCTGGTAAGCCCCAATCTCAGCGTCGAAAATATTTGGGAGGTCTCACAGTTTACTCAAGTGAGTCTGATGGAGACAATGTCGAAGAATTCAAGGTTGTGTCTAGAAGAGCTCAGTCTGTAGAGCTTGAGGAATTTAAGGAAGCTGAGGAAATAGTCGAATCTGCTGCTCAAGACCTAGGAGACATCTTCCCTCATGTCATTGTGTTGCCTGGGGATTTGTCGCCTAGTAGGATCTCCACACCTCAGCAGTCCCCTACTTGTGCTACCAAAGGTACCACTACATCTCCAACTCCATCCCTTCCTGCCAACTCTCCTGTAGCCCCTGCTCGATCATCTCCGCGTAACTGGTACTGGGGCTCACTCTGAGGCTGATGATGTTAATCAAGAGGATGAGCACATTCCTCTTCAAGCTCTATTGGATTTAAGGAAGGGCAAGGGAAAGATAAGGAAAGCAAAGGCTAAGGCTGTTGGCTCCATTTCTGCACAAGCATCTGACATTGGTTCAGATGATGATGAAGCTGAAGATGAGACGTTTAAGCTTGGGAGAGATGAACTTGAAACTGAGAAGAAGGATGCTACTGACGATGTGATCACATCTGCAACCTCACCCAGAAGGAGCCTAAGGAATGTCAGTTCCTCCAAAGCTGAATTGCCTAAGCCTAGGCATACCCCAAGAGCTAAACCCTCCTCAAGGAAGGTAAGCCCCCACTCACCTGAAAAATTTATGTCAAAATCTGTGAAAGAGCGTTTTGCCTTCTTTAGGAAAAAGGGTTTTTTGGTGGAAAGGGTCATTGATAAAACCTTTGAGGATGTAGGTATGAAAAGATATTTAGAGGAAAAAGGTCTACTTTATTCTGTGTCTTACCCAAACAACTACTATCCCTCTCTTCTTAGTGAGTTCTATGCGGGTCTTGTTCAGGCTATTCAAGATCCAAGAGATGTTGGGTTTGAAAAAGTTATGGTTCGTGGCAGTCTCATTAATTTTTCTCCTGCTTTGATTAATGTCTTCCTTCATGCTCCCAGTCCTCACATCCTTCCTCCTATGGCTCATAAGGATGTTATTGCCAACACCCTAACTAATGGACTTGATCCTTCTTGGCACTCTAAATTCAAGTGCACAATTCTCACTTCCTTATGTAGTTTTCTGTTTAAAATCTCTACATTTAATTGGAAACCCTCCTCAAACAAAAACATTGTAACTGTGCCACATGCAGATCTTATTCATAGGATATTTACTGGTCAAGAATTTAACCTTGGTGAGGTTATATTTGGGAGTATAGTACAGTTTGCAGAAAAAGAGTTACCCTCTGATCTTCCTTTTCCGTGCCTAATAACTGGTCTTTGTGTGAGGCAAGGGGTTGAAATCTTACTCTCTGATCGTATATGTGAGAAGGTTGAATCATTTGGTATTCAACCTGTGTTAGAATGCACTAGACGCACGGTAGATTTGCCTGTAGCATTCCCGGATGATCCAGTAATTGATGCTCAATATGTGGATGAAGATGAACCTGTTGATGCTACTGAAGATGTGCGTACATCTCCTACTCCACCTGTGGACCAAGTGAAAGTGCTTACTGAAGAAATTAAGTTTTTGGAAAGATGGATGCTCAACACTAGGGTGCAATGGTGATATTTTTTGCTTTGGTTGCGTTGGTTTGGTTTGGGTATTTTGGACATGTTTGAACATGGTGGTTTATGTTTTTTAATAGCTAGTATTTAGGGGGAGCGTTCGAGCTCTCCATCTCATATCTTGTGATTGATAATCCTTAGCTTATTTATATTTAAAATATATTGTGCTTGAGATTTGTTTTTGAACAGAAAGCAACAAAACAGGGGGAGATTGAAAGTGTGATAGCATCACTCTTGGGCCAAGTCAAAGAGGTTGACTTAATTATGTTTTGTTACTTTCTTTGTATTTAAATTAAGTAAATATTTTATAGTTTATTTTTATAGTTACTAACCTATTAACCGAAATTTATTATGTTTTTAGTATTATTTTAGTTATTTATATAGGACTCTCACATGGATAAATGAAGGCTTAAAGTGATAAATAAGATTGAAGAGATTGAAGATATTGGTCAAAGCTCTTCATCAAAGCTTATCCTTACCCGTTAGCACTGACCTCCTTGGCTATAAATACAAGGGCCAAGACAGTTTACTATACACGGTTTTTACACTCTGAAAGGCTGAAGAATCATAGACTAGTAAGGAGTGTTTTTATGTGAGAGTTCTCTTTGTTGATTTTGTCATTCTCTTAGTTTACGTTTTGTAATCGGTTCGAAAGTGTTTTAATAAGAGAAGTTTATTGTCTACAGCATATTGTTGTAGATAAGTATTTAATCCTTTGTTTATTTCTTTTTTATTTTATTATTCCGCTGCATTTCTCTGTTGTCCTAGTGCTGGTGCGATAGCATCAGGACTCACATCAGCTAGTTTCGTGTTCTTGTGAACTTCCTAGCCGCTCCATTTTTTTCACACATAATTGGAATTGAATTGAAATCACAATTTTATGAAATTGAGTTTCAATATATTCGAATTTCATAGAGTTTCAATTCTATTGTTTGACTAATCTATAGAATTCCATTAGAATTGATTTACAATTCCAATTCTATTGTTTGGATACTCATACAGTTTAACGGAAATGAATTTGTCAATTTTAAATTTATTTTAACAACTCCCACCTCGCCCTTTGCCCAGTCGGGTAAAAAAAATAATCATTTTAAACTTATTTTAAAATGAATTTAAAATGATTTTTTTTTACCCGATGGGGGGGGGGGGGTTGGGTGGGGGAGGGGGGGAGGTGGTAGGGGGTGGTGAGTGAATTGGGGGAGGAGTTGTTAAAAAAAATTTAAAATGATTAATTTTTTTTTTGACTTGACGGGGGGGCACGGGGAGTTTTTAAAATAAATTTAAAATGATTTTTGACCCAACGGCCGACGGGGTGGGGGGTGGCGGGGGTGGTGGTGTGGATTGGGAGAGGAGTTGTTAAAAAAAAAATTTTGATAGTTTTGAATTGGTGTAGAATTGGTTTTGTAATTTTTTACTTTAACTATGCAATTGATTTTATGAAATTAGGTATTAAAATTATAATTCAATTTCAATTATATCCTTCATTTTAACATCCAAACAGCAAAATTAAAATTTCATGTTTCAATTCCAATTTCAAATTATAAAATTGGTGTACCCAAACATACTCTTAATTTTTTTTTTTTTTTTTCTTTGTTGCTTTGGTTCCCATTGCAAAATAACCCTGTAATTTGGGTTTATTTTGTAATTTACCCCTTATATTTTCCCACTTTTTCCAAACAGAGAAAAGAGAAGACGGCAAAGAAACGGGGAAATGTCTAATCATTTCTTCACGTGTTCTTCGCCACTCCGACTCCACTTTTCCAACGCCCAAACAGCCACTCTATATAAAATGCAACAAATATAACAACTCCCTCCTCTTTCCCTCCGCCATCCAACACTTCCGTCATTTTCTGACCTAATTTTTCTGAGAAAATCCGCCATTGATTTCTCCATTTCCAGCTTCCAATTTTTCTCCTCATCTCTCGCGATCAGTCAGTTCATCTCTCTCTCTCTCTCTACTTCTCCTTTCACATCTTCGTTAACTGAACTTACATGTATTTCTGTGTGCATCCGCGCGCTTAGTTAAAGTCTACGCGATTTTGTTTATTGTCTATTTTGCATTAGCATTTCGGAAATTGAAGCAAAATATGCATGTTTAATTTCTAATTCAAAATGGAATTCTACGCGATTTTGTTTACTGTCTAATTCGTTTACAGATTTATGTAAAGGAAGCTGAAATGTGCATCGTCTGTGAGTTAATTGTCTAATTTGCATTGGCATTTCGGAAACCTAAGAGAGAGAGAGAGAGAGAGAGAGAGAGAGAGAGAGTCAGACAGAGTGTGTGTGTGTGTGTGTTTGAATTTGTTCAATCTGTTACAGCATATATTTACGGAAGCCTATGTGCGTTGGGTGATTTGTGTAATTGCAAGCTGGAAGTGTTTGTTATTTCGTAAATTGTTACTGTTTACGTAATTGAAGTTTAAGTGTGTATTGTCGATGGATATTATCGAATTTGTTGCTGAAGAGTGTGTGAATCTGTATAATCTGTTACAGCAAACATGTATGCAAGCAAAACCGTGTGTGTTTGTTTAATTTCTAGTTCGAAATGGAAGTCTTATTGTTTATGTTTGTCTAATTCCTTTACAGCTTTATGTAATGGAAGCCGAAGTTTGCATAGTCTCTGTGTTTAACTGTCTAATTTGCTATAGCATTTTGGAGAGAGAGAGAGAGAGAGTTTGTGTGGTGTGGTGTTGTGTTGTGTTTGAATTTGTTCAATCTGTTACCGCAAATATTTATGAAAGCTTAAAATGTGCGCTGTGTGAGTTTATTATCTAAGTCGTTACATGATGTGTAGTTGCAAGTTGAAGTATATGCTATCTTGTAAAATACTTTTATTAAATTAATTACAAAGTGAATATCTACTTTTAATATACTTCCTCCGTCCCAAAATGGATGTTCATTTTTTATAGTTTTTCCATTCCAAAACGAGTGTCTAATTTTTTTTTAATATACCTCACTAATCCCAAAATGAATATTTATTTTTTATAGTTTTTCCGCTCCAAAATGAGTGTGTAATTTTTTTAATATACCTCACCAATCCCAAAATGAATGTTCATTTTTTTTTTTTGGAAAAAAAAACTTGTTACAAAATGAATGTCTATTTTTTCTTTTATTAAAATTAACAATCCTTTTTAGAGCGAAAGAAATAATTTAATATTATATATTTACTTTGGAGCAAAGTTTTTTAGAAAATAACCATTTATATTAGAATGAAATGAGTACAACCTAATTATGAAAATAAAAATCAGATTTACCATATAAATTATCTCTCTTTTTGATATTCTTATATTCATGAAAATTATCAAGAAATATAACAAACTTTGATATAAGGTAATCCTGTAATTTAAATAGTTTTACCTCCAAAATAATAGTAATTATTTCAAAAAAAAAAAGTTAGTTGTAAAACAACCGTAATTATGGTTCAAAAGGAGTACATTAAATTAAAAAGAATCTCCGATTCTAAAACTCCAAAATAAATAATATCAAATATTAAACTTTAGCAATCTCATCTTATTTCATTTGGTGTATTGCAGTTTTATTTATATAATTATCTAAATAAACTCAATTCATCTCATATATATTCAACGTATTTGCTGTTTATGTAATAATGCAATGAAAATATAAAGGAAAATCTTACGAATAAAACTACAAAATTTGTGTCTGAGAAATTTTTTCAAATGATATGCTATATTATTGAATTATTTTTCTATTATTCTTAGTTAATTTGTCTACTTTATTTATTCGTGCATTTAATGCACGGGTTTATTACTAGTTTGTTATAATAGTGGAAGCTTAAGAGATGGAGAGTTTTTGTGTGTGGAATTATGTAACTTATTACACATGTATTATTGAAGCCTAAGTATACGTGTTGCGTGAGTGTGGTATCTAACATAATTGTTACATCATATGTAACGGAAGCCAAAATGTTTGTTGTTGTTTAGATTGTTATGTAGTGAAAACTTATGTATTCGCACGTCCACAACTCATGTCTCATTGATTACATCATTTGTAATGGATTCATAAATTTATCAAACTGCTTGTCTTGCTCTTCTGTTGTTCAGTCAACGATTCTGATTATAATATGAAAACGGATTTAATTTTGTTAATTTATACTTATGCTTGTATGAAATTGGTTTGGCTCACAGGTGTTTGATATGTGGCCCCAATGAGAGGTTTTTGACATCTAGGGGTTAATCGCTACACACAGTTTGTATCTTGTAAGTCATGGACTATGCATATAGTTTACGTATTCATAGTGGTCAAGGTAGGAGCTACCGGACATTAGATCGTTTGAACTTGAGTTCGAGATTTAATTGTAATTTTCTTGGCAATCCGAGGCTTGCATTGGAAGTCTGTCAGACAAAGAAATCGAAAAAACTTGTTGCCTGTAGTAGTGGTAATTTCATTTGTTCGAGTAATCTTGCAAAAAGCGAATTAAATAGCTATCTTTTACGCTTTGATAAACCAAAGAATTCAGTGTGTAATTTTGGGTATTTGGTTAAGACATATAAGGATGCAGTTAAAACACGATGTCAAGGAAATGAGTCAACTGCATTTGGAGATGAAGACGGAAGAGATGTAGAAAATATAGCGAGTCAAAATGGAGAGAGTTTAGAAAGTAATGGTAGTCCGGAGAACAATGATTCTAGAGAGGAGGAAAGTGAAGAAGAAGAATTAGAAATCCCTAGTTTAGATGAATTAAGGGAGGTGTTGCAGATAGCGCTTAAAGAATTGGAGATTGCACAGCTTAACAGTACCATGTTTGAGGACAAGACTCAGAGGATATCTGAAACTGCAATAGCACTTAAGGATGAAGCTAAACATGCTCGGGTTGATATTACTTCCACCCTTTATACTATCGAGGAGATTGTGAATGAGGAGTGGATTGCTAAAGAAGCCGTTCAAAAAGCCACAATGGCCCTTTCTTTAGCTGAGGCAAGGCTTAAACTGGCAGTTGATTCACTTGAAGCAGCGAAAGAAAGGTTTGTCGCCTTGGAGCTTTCTAGAGAGAGTGATTTAGAGTATGAAAGTGGAGGAGAAGAGTTGAACTCATTGAGAGCAGAGGAGGAAGCTTTCCTTGCTGCTCAGGACAATATTAAAGAGTGCCAGGCTACATTGACCAGTTGTGAGGGAGCCCTGATGCAGATTCAGAACAAAAAGAAGAGTTGCAAAAGGAAGTAGATATGTTAAATGATTTTGCAGAGCAAGCACAGATGAATGCTTTGAAAGCTGACGAGGATGTGGCTAACATAATGGTTTTAGCTGAACAAGCTGTTGCCCTTAAAATTGAAGCTACAAAACGTGTGGATGATGCAAAGATTGCCTTAAAGAAGGCCGAGAAAAAGCTCAGTACTTCCCGTGTGGACAGCTCTGACAGTACAGTATCCCAAAATGGGTCATCATCTCAAGGGCAGGCGTCAAATGAGGTGGCACTTGTTGACGTGGAGAAGGCAAATCAAGGAAATTCAGTTGACACAATCGTTGATAGAGGCAGAGATGTGCTAAATGAGGATCCTTTGATTGATGAGTCTTCACTGGACAACCTGTTAAATACGCCCACTCATAGTTTTGAAGAGTCGAGACTTTCCGATGATAGTGATCAAGAGAATGGAAAATTAGGCATTCCACCAGTAGAGTCAGAAGTCGATATTGAAAATTCAAAGAATTCGGTTCGAACCAAAAAGCAAGAAATGCAGAAGGATTTGACAAAGGAAAGCTCCCCATTAAGTACTCCAAAAGCTTTGTTGAAGAAATCATCTCGGTTTTTTTCTGCTTCTTTTTTCTCTTTTGCGGTAGATGGTAATGAATACACACCGGCTTCAGTATTTCATGGGGTTCTTGATTCTGCAAGACAACTGTTGCCTAAGCTGGTGGTTGGTTCGTTGCTTTTTGGAGCAGGGTACGCATTTCCATAGAATTTGTGTTTTACATTGATATTTCATAGTTCTTGTCTAAAAATATCTGGCTTGAAGGTTGATCTCCTCTGATCACATACTGGCAATACATCACAGGATTGCATTCTATACTAATCGGGGAGAGAAAGCTGGTCACCTGTTTCAACAGACAGATATTATTACAACCAGTATTGACGAAGTATCTTCAAGTGCAAAGCCTTTGGTCAAGCAAATAAGGAAATTACCTAATAGAGTTAAAAAGTTGATCGAGATGCTTCCTCATCAAGAGGTATGAGGTTAAAGTACCATAAATCTGCTGTGGCTCAATATATGGTAACAATACTCACAATATATTGTTTGGTTTTAAGTTCTTCTTTTTGCCAGATAAACGAAGAAGAAGCTTCCCTCTTTGACGTGGTGTGGCTATTACTTGGCAGTGTTATCTTTGTGCCTATATTCCAGAAAATTCCTGGAGGTATATGAATTTCTTTAATTTGTAGCTGGTCCAGTTGTAAGTTATCTTGCTGTCTAGGGTTATAAGTTTGTCCAATACTACATGTTCTATTGTTCATGTCCAGTTTTTAACTGTGATCTCGTACTATCACTAGTGAAATATTCCTCCCCCGGAGCTTCTTTCATCAAATTTACTTTCTTTCTGAAGTGAACATTTGTCTCTTTCTATTGATTATCTGCCATCTGCTGCTATATTCAGGCAGTCCTGTTCTTGGCTATCTGACTGCTGGCATCTTGATTGGACCTTATGGTTTCTCTATTATTCGCAATGTCCATGCGACAAAAGCAATAGCTGAATTTGGAGTAGTTTTCTTGCTATTCAATATTGGCCTTGAGGTAAAACACAGTTTAAATTGCCTATTTTTTCCAATTCATATTGGAAAGGAAGTTGACACTGGATATCATTTGCAGCTTTCTGTTGAAAGACTAAGTTCTATGAAGAAATATGTTTTTGGATTGGGCTCTGCTCAGGTGATTGTTAACATCGTTTGTGTAGGATTGAAGTTAGCGACACAACCATTATACTGAATTCTTGTATTACTCCTCTTTTTTCTAAGACTTGTTTTACATGACAAATACAGGTCTTTGTGACAGCCGTGGTGGTGGCCATGATTGCCCGTTTTGTCGCTGGACAGTTAGGGCCTGCTGCACTTGTCATTGGCAATGGCTTAGCATTATCTTCCACTGCTGTCGTCCTTCAGGTATTACTCATTATTCACTACTCCTTCCATCCAAATGAAGGCTCATGTTCATTCATACTCACGGACAAAAATAGAAACTCACTTTGGGAAGTAGGGAGTATAAAAGTCTGGCGGCGGTGCTTTTGGTCTTATGTGGATTTGTACACTTGAACTTGTACTGGTTCTTGCACATTTAATGAGAAAGGCTAAGCACGGAAAAAGCCGAATGAGCTGACCTTGTAATGTCTTTCCCTCGACTTGGCTCAAGTTTTCCTGTACTTAATTTGAAAGTAGTAGTCATCCTGGAATTAAAACATTCATTAAGTGTGCTGCTAATGAATGTGGTCTACTTTCTCAAGATTACAAGCGAAAGAGTTGACCTACTTTAGTATTAGTTACACAATCTACTTGAGCGTCCATCATACCCTAAGTAACAATGAATGCATGCATACCTCTGCACATGTATCAAACCTTCGCTAGTTGGAAACTTCAAAGTTATTTGCTTCTGTAATGTATAATGCTCCCTGTAGTCTGAACTGTCTTCTTTCACAAATTTAATAATTGTTCCCAATGATGAAAATAGTGAGCTGTCACCTGGGATTTCGATTGCAGACTATCTTGTTGCTGTATTCAATTTTCTCTTTCTTTTTATTAAATTACGATAAAAATCAACATTAACTGTAGGTGAAATTCTTGTGCACATGCTATAAATACGAAAAGGCCAGAGCAAAACTAGAATTACCAAGGTCCTCTCCGCCAGGAGCTCAAAAAAAAAGTTCCTAGATAAAGTCTTCCACAACCTATACAACAATATATATATATATATATATATATATATATATATATATATATATATATACAGGTTAAGGAAATGAAAAGAAGCCTGTGACGGGGGGACACAACTCCCTCAAACACTCTTTCCTACTAGCCCACACACAGTAATGTTCTAGATACCAGGATGCTGTAATCCATTGGCCTTGAAGCAACATCTCAAGCTTCCCTAAGCAGCAATAAAACGAATGAAAAATGAGCAAGAGCTCTCTGAAAATGAGTCAGCTAATGAATAACCATCTCCTTCTCTGTGTTACACATGCACCACCCAATAACACACTGCCTTCTCTTCCTTGTATAATTCTGAGTTGAGATTACATTAGCATCTCTGGAGGGTGGGGTGGGGGGCTCCTGCCCCAAGAACAAGCTATCAGTTTTTTATCACATTACAGTTTATAACAGGATCGAGGCCATTTAGGTTATTGTTGAAGATATATCTGTGATTACTGATTAGTTTGTCTAGTACTAAGGAAATCTTTTCTTGTCTATACCCACTCCGGAGACCATCTTACTACCAAAGAGATAATACTAACTCATCTCACCCTTTGCCTCCATTAATCGGGGTCTATTTCATGAATGTCTTTCGCCACTCATACATGTCTTTGATAGACACAATGGTCATTCTCACATTCATGGGTATTCTGATATTTGGTATATCAGAAGGCTCAGTTTCTAAGCTTTCATCCATGTATGGGGTCTTTTGAGTGTAACTTATGTTTTCCAATTCCTTCTAGGTGAACAACATTAAACTGGTGTTTTACAGAAACTCTCAATATATGATCTCATCAGGCTGAATATTCCTGTTTCTTTAGGCTTCAATAAAGGAGCATGTTTTACTAGTCACGAAACAGATTAGATCCTAAAATTCTAAAAAGTTCATAATTTAGATACTTCTGGTGTGTGTCTTGTGCAGGTATTGCAGGAACGAGGTGAGAGCACATCACGTCATGGACGAGCAACATTTTCCGTGCTACTGTTCCAGGTATCTCTATACGCTTTGTGTGATGGTGGATGGGTGTGTAGAGAAGCAAAACCTGTGCAATTCTAGACACTTGCAGACTATGGTAGTTGGGTTCTTACGTGTGAATTATAATTGAATTCAGCGCCACATGTATCAATGGGGGTTACTTGACTCCGCTGGTCATGCCACATTAGTACCTTAATATTTGGGAAATAAATTTATGCCACTAAATAACCAATTATATTAATGTTGACCCCCTTCATTTATGTGAAAAATGGACTATGTTTCATTTTTGACTCCCATTTGATCTTTATTTAGCTACCACCACTTCAATTGTTATGATGAAGTTAATCTTGACCCCCTTCTGGCAAATTTCTGGCCTCGCCACTGGTTGAATTGGTAGCTTTACAGGGTTTCATGTGGTTTTGAGGGGTTACTGGTGTTATGTACATCGATTCTACCTCCCCCTCCCAACGTACACATACATGCCAGTTGAGTACTATTTGCTGTAGATGGCAGCTGGTTAAAGGTGGTATCCACTCCTTCACCCAAGCAACCTCTCACCGGACCCATCGTTCACTTTTCAATAAAGCACATTCACATGATGTACTTGTATGCTTGCTAACTAGAGTAAGGTATTGATTTTTGATGGATTTCTTGATGGTGTTTGTTTGAAAAATATATACCCTCGGGTTTTTTTTTTAATCATATCCGTTATAAAATTATCTGTTCTCTCATTTACCCCTATCCTCGTTTTTTTTTTTTTTGCACCCAGGATTTGGCTGTTGTAGTTTTGCTAATACTCATACCTCTCATTTCACCCAATTCATCAAAAGGAGGGGTAAGAATTCACACCATTCATCTGATAACAGATTTCATGTGAAATTGCAAGCAAAGCTGCAAGTTCACTAATTTCAGTTTCAAATATTCTTATACTTGTAATTAATCTCATGTTCTCAGATTGGGTTCCAAGCAATTGCTGAAGCTCTTGGATTGGCTGCTGTGAAGGCTATTGTTGCTATTAGTGCCATAATAGCTGGAGGGCGCTTGGTAAACTCATTAGATTTTGGCCTTTAAAGATAACGACATATTTCATATTCAAAACAAGCTACTGACAGGGCATTAGTTTCTTGGGCTCCAAAATGTTTATTTGTTACAACTCCAAGTAACTCTGCTGTATTTTCCCTGTTATTACGTGTCTAACTTGATTGATAGACCTGTATCACAGCTTCTTAAAGTACAGATATTTAGAGCTTCTTATAGCATTTGTAAGTTTATATCCCCCGTGCTAACTTGCAGCTGCTTCGGCCAATTTACAAGCAAATCGCTGAGAATCAAAATGCAGAGATATTCTCAGCAAATACCCTCCTAGTTATTCTGGGGACCAGTCTTCTTACTGCCAGGGTAGGTCCACTTGTGTTATGAAATTTTATTTTGCAAACAACGCTCAGCAGGTAATTTATGATTATTGAAACAGGCTGGCCTTTCCATGGCACTGGGAGCATTTTTAGCTGGTTTGCTCCTTGCGGAAACCGAGTTCTCTTTGCAGGTTGAATCAGATATTGCTCCATATCGTGGCCTTCTGTTAGGCCTTTTCTTCATGACGGTATGCCCATGCAATATCGTTTTGGGTTACTTGATTGTCTAGTTTTTTTTCTTCCACATATTTGACATCACTCACAGTTATAGCTTTGCTACCAGTTTTTAAAACCCAGCAATGAGAAGACTGGCTGTCGCATATCTGAGTTGATTTTTACCAACCTTTTAGATGCAGAGGATATTAACTCTGGCACTTGACATATTTGACAACAACATTGCTCGTTTTTCAGGTTGGAATGTCCATTGATCCAAAGCTTCTTCTCTCAAACTTTCCCGTTATTATGGGGACACTAGGACTTCTTATTGTTGGCAAGACCATATTAGTTGCTATTATTGGTAGACTTTTTGGCGTTTCACTCATATCTGCAATAAGAGTTGGTCTTCTACTTGCACCTGGTGGAGAGTTCGCATTTGTTGCCTTCGGTGACGCTGTCAACCAGGTTTGTCCATTTAAATTAGAAAATCTTTTCTGTAAGCCTTTTGCTGCCAGTAGTTTGCTAACAATGATACTTATACTACTTAAGAAATTTACTTACATGGGAATTTGTTTTATAAACCACAAGAAAAGTATGGCATATTTCAATTTGGTTTTGTGCCTCTGTGGACTTTTAAAAATGGAAAGTGGACTTGTTGGTTAGAAAGGAGGGAATGCTATTCTTGTTGACATAATATCTTGGATTTTGAGACACTTGCTACTCTTTTTGCTGGATGCCTCGTATGGCAGTCTTGTGGTTATAGATGGAAAAATGAAAAACTAAATGCAACTTATAGCTAGTATCATTCTCCGTGCCAGGGTAACTGGTGTTTTTAAATTTCTTGTAAATTGCAGGGTATAATGTCTCCTCAGTTGTCATCTTTGCTATTTCTTGTGGTGGGGATTTCAATGGCGCTTACGCCGTATTTAGCTGCCGGAGGACAGCTACTAGCATCCCGTTTTGAGCAGCAAGACGTGCGAAGTTTATTACCAGTAGAGAGTGAGGTGACATGGCTATTTTTTTTTTAGTGCATGCTTACCATATTTTGTCTTGATGGATGTTTTTAATCAGTAAAATTTCATGTCTAAATCCAAACAAAAGGAAGCAAGTGCCGTGCCCATGTCCTCCTAGAATATATACTTAGTTTCTTAAAGGATAGCCTCTGATTATTCACTCAATGTAATCTTGAGAAAGTTATCATCTTTTACTCTATAACTGTGGTAAAGCGTCTTCAACGCCAATCCATGCAAGCCTTTATACTAGAAAAATAAATGATTACTGACTCAGGATTGTGGTAGTTATCACTGGCGGAGGCACACACTAGTTGAAGGGGGAAACTTCCCCATTTGTTAAAAACATTAAAATACTACTAATGCATTTATTGTCTAAATTTAGGGTTTGTAGTGCTATACGTGAACTTACACCGTTGATGTAAGAAAAAAAATGCACTATGAATGTATTCTACCCCTTTTGACAAGATAATAGGGGCTCAATTTTCACAAAAGTTTTGACAAAAAAATGTTTTGCAATTTCCCCCCCCCCCCCCTCCCATTTACAAAATCTGGCTGGTGGCAGATATGAATTGTGAATGGTTATCCCTCAGAAAGGCTTCACTCTTCTGTACATGCAAGGATTCATACCAGATGAATAAAGGCATAAATGGATATCCCTTAGGACAATTCACTCTTTTAAACATGCAAATATACATACCAGATGAAATAAAGGCCTCACATTCTGTTTTATTCTGGGATGATATAACTTTTTTGTTGACACGACAATAATCTGTCCCGATCTTAGTTTATTTTGCATGTTATAAAACAATTAGCTCACAACTTCACTTCTGGCATTTGATTTGCAGACTGATGATTTGCAAGGTCATATTATTATATGTGGATTTGGACGTGTCGGCCAGGTGCAGTCACTATCTTCTTTCTTGCTAGATTATATAAGATGAAATCATATACTGAGACTTGTTGGCGATCTAGTATTGGCAAACTAGACGTATGTGTCTTAGTTTGGATACTCACTTCAGCTATTTGGGTCTTTCAGATCATTGCACAGCTTCTCTCTGAAAGACTAATTCCTTTTGTTGCTCTTGATGTGAGAAGGTAATAATTTCTTTCTGGTTTGCTTGAACTACATTAACTGACCATTCCATAATAATGTTGCATTTGACTTGTCAATGTGTTTAAGGAATGTGCTTTACTTGTTTGTGCATTTCATGTACAATGGTAAAATTGCACTAAGAGTATTTCCTTATCTAGAAATGCGACATTTATTTTGGGACGGATCTAAAAGGAAAGTGCAACATTTATTAGGGGTCAGAGGGAGTAATACTCTCTACTTGGATGTTATATTTTTGTAGAGGTTTAATTTTTTATAACAACGGAAATTAGATGGTGTAATAAATGGGATTCTTACACTTCTTTTATTTTCCTGAGTGTCCTAATATTCTCGAATTTATGTGATCCCTATTTTACCACTGAACTAGTCTCTTAATCATCTTCTTCTCACACCTTTGATTAAATGACTAAACGTATGTGCACTAACAGGAAACAAATTCCAAAAATAAGCAGCAAAATTAAATTAAGTTGCCATGGTTGCAGGCTAGACTGACATAACTAATGACACCCGAAGTGTGTCACATGAATGTTTGCTAATGGCTTCATTAGATATATGCCTTTGTCATGTAGAGTTAAATGAAACTTTGAAATCACTGTTTACGCTCTTGAGTCTAACTCTGACACAATGAGGGAGTAGAGTTTGTCAAAGCAGTAATACTTTGCTTCCCTTTCCTAAATGCACGAGAAATTGGGTACCTACACTCAACACCCCCCCCCCCTCATGAATTCAGAGAAAATAATAATCAAAATAGTAATAAAATCAAGTATTCATTTTTTTCATTTTTTTCTTTTGTCTAGATGGAATTATACTCTAATTCAGTCTCATTTTTGACGATGTTCATGAATATTTAGCATTTTTACTTATCTGTTGAAACTTTTCATATGAGAGAGCTTATCAAATTAAGTTTGATAATATAATTACAATGGGGAAGAGAAACGAACATGACTTCCGATTGTAATGTTCTTTGTGTAATTTCATCAGTTAGTGTGCTGTCTGTATAGCAAGCTTATGTCTTAATGTCCATATTTTTTTCAGTGACCGTGTAGCAGTTGGACGTGCACTTGACCTTCCGGTTTACTTTGGAGATGCCGGTAGCCGAGAGGTAAAGTCAATACTGGTGCATCTCAAACATGCTTCACATATTTATATTCTAACATGCCTTTTCATTTACAATATCTTTCAGGTTCTCCATAAAATTGGTGCTGAAAGAGCTTGTGCTGCAGCAATAACTTTAGACACACCTGGTGCAAATTATAGAACAGTTTGGGCACTGAGCAAGTATTTCCCCAATGTTAAGACATTTGTTCGTGCTCATGATGTTGATCATGGCCTTAATTTGGAAAAGGCTGGAGCAACTGCGGTATCTTTCCTGCTACCTTTTTTTCTCTTTCACCATTTTCCTTCAACTTTTTTCTAGCAATTGAAATTAATCTACAGTTTGACAGTCAGCGAGATTCTTTAAATGGACCCCACCTTCTAATTGCTCTTCGTGGCAATTAGGATCTCCTTGTTGGGAGCTCAGCTTGACATGCGTACACAGATGTCATCTTTCCTATTTTTGGACTTTGTTTATGAGTTTCCTCGACTCTTTTGAGTGCATTGCATTAGCTTCTTGACGATTTAGGATCTTCATTATGAATCTATAATTTGTTTTCGTTAAGAATTCCAATCATCCTTTTTCTTGAGTTACATATAACTTTACAGGTGGTTCCCGAGACGTTAGAACCAAGTCTACAGTTGGCATCTGCTGTTCTAGCTCAAGTAAGTAGAGTGTGTTTTTGTAAATTGTTCATACCATCTCTGCGCATGTTCTCAATACTTGTACAAGTGCTTTCTGGCAGTTGTCTTACTCCCTCTGTCCCTAAATGGATGTCCAAATTCAAGAATTTTTTGTCCAAAAATAAATTTCTTTTTTGTAAAAAACTATCCTTGAACGCTTTTTACCAAAAAAAAAAAATCTCAATTCATTTTATCACTGTAAAACTAAATATTTAGAAAGTGGATGACAAGATTATTTATGCATCTTTGTCATTAAAATGTATAAAAAGCACACATTTTCAGAGTGTCTCTTAAAATTAAAATTAAATTTCGACATTCATTTAGGGACGGAGGGAGTATTTTATTTTCTCTTTTCAGTCACTTGTTACTTTTGTTTTCTTACTTCTTGTTGTTGTTTCATCGTCTTTTAGGCAAAAATGCCCATGTCCGAGATAGCAGCAGCAATTAACGAGTTTAGGTCCCGTCACCTCGCCGAGCTTACCGAGGTAGTCTGGGTGATTTCATGTTAAATATCTTTAAAAAAAATTGCCTGCCTCATATTTGTTTATGGTAAAAGTTGGATCGAAAATGTGGTCATTCCTCAAACATCTCCATGTCTTGTGCAGCTATCTGAGGCTAGCGGGAGTTCTCTTGGATACGGGTTTTCACGGAACGTGAGTAAACCCAAGTCTTCCTCGTCAGAATCTTCTTCAGACGACAACCAAGTTAATGAAGGAACATTGGCGATATAAGTGAATACAAAAGGTAGGAAGTTCAGTTTAAAAAATAGGAAAAGGGGGAAGAAAGACAGAAATAATGAAGAACTGTATAGCGATTTACTTTCCCAGTGGTAAAACTGTACAGAAATATAGCAGAAAACGTATCCATCTCCATTTTTTTGACAGCGAGTGCCGGTTGATGGACTTTTGCTTATTGTTTTTTTGGGTTGGAAAAGACTGATTTGATGTTAGACTGCAGCCAAATGTTTAGGTATCTTTTACTCCTAGTACTTTGTTTTGGTAGAAATTTTGCACTTCATGCTTGGAAGTTGGAAGAGAATTGTTGCTACATAAAACTTGCTTACTTTTCTTCAATAAAACCAGTTGACACTCTACATTCTCACTCCCATTCATATTGTTGTGGTCCAAATTTTGACACTCTTTGGGAAACGTAGAAACTGTCTATGTATTGCACTTTTATTTTATAGAGGAAAACATGCCCACACAAACCCCCTTATGCACACTCACACCCTATCACATGATTTTATTTTTTTAAAGAGTATCTACATACACATTCTCCCATTTATCCCATAGATTACTCGAATTAGGGATTTATTGTGTCAAGTGAAGAGTGTCAATCAATATGCTACTACTTTTTTATTTTTTCTTTTTTCATTTTTGGTGTTTGTGCAATCAAACTGAATAGAATTTCGTTATCGATCGTTGAATCACCTCACTAAATATATCTCTTTATATCTCACTAAAGAGATATGACTGTCTTTTGACTTTATGTTAGTCATTGAATCTATGTCTTTCTTTGACCCTTCCTTTCCACCAAGACTATCCTTTTTTTTACCCTACATTTCCACTAATAGAGACTTGAATTGAAATAACCATAGCAATCAAATTGGGACTAATCAAAGTTAAAATGGAATTATAAATAAACTGATAGTTGACCAAAAAATTTTGGTTACAATTAAACTGAACGACAAATCAAATTATTTTAGAGGCTTCGACTAATTAGTCCCCCAGCCAAATAAAAACTACCTTTAAAAGGATTAACATTATTAAAACAGCCAAAAAGTCCCTCAATTTTTTCTGGACCAAATTGCCCCTCAAACCCCTCTCTCTCGCGTGACGCGTGACGGACTGCCTTACGTGCTTTCTTTCTCTCTCCTTTTCTCTCTCTTCATTTTTTTTCCTTAAATTTTTAAAATGCAATATCTCAAAATTTAAAAGTCGAAAAAATTATCTGAAATCGTTGTTTTAATCACATCGCCAAGACGAATCAAACAAGTTTACTCATCATATATTTCAAATTTTATAAATAAAATAAAATTATGTTTCAACAACTGTGAAATAGACCTCACTGTTGTTCTATAAAAGAATGACATAAAAACAGAGAAATCTATCACACAGTTATGCACAATAACTGAGAAAGTGACCTCAACAATCATAACTGAGAAATTGACCTCACAGTTGTGCACAAACAATCATCAACAACTGATAAATAACGGGTAAACCAAACATACTAAGTACCAAATTAACTGTGAAATTGACCTCACAGTTCTCAGTTTAGAAAGGTCAAAAACCAAACCATTTCACATTCATAAATAACTGTGAAATTGACCTCACAATTTTAGAAGTGTGAAAAATATTTCACAGTTAGGCTCCGTTTGTTTGCCGTAAAATGTTTTCCGGAAAATGATTTCCTGCAAAATGTTTTCCGGAAAATGAAAATGTTTTCCGGAAAATTTCATGAACTTGTTTTCTGTTGTTTGGTAAATATTTGGAAAATGTTTTCCGGAAAACATTTTTTTGGTGTTTGGTAATTGTAATTCATCACCCATAAGTTATCAACCAAAATGAAATAAATAGACACAAAATTTTAAAAAATAATACTAATTAATATTAATGAACAAGAAAAATTATAAACCAAAATGAAATAAATAGACACAAAAGTAGGCTGAATCATCCAAATAAACAAATGATATTTCACCCAAGTCAATTGTTTTTTTTAGACATAACTGAAGCAGTTGCACCCAAGTCAATTATTTTTTTAGACAAAAGTAGTCTAAATCATCCAAAAAACATGCCTAGAATCAAACCCAGAATAGAAAAATTAGTATCCTTGCCACTCTTTGGTCATGAATTTTTCAATCCACTTCCTTTTAAGATTGTTTCTCTTGATCATGAATCCTTGAGCCAAAGTGATATTGGCACTCAAGTGGTCAAAGACACTACCCAAAAATTCTTCATCAAAACCTTCGACTTTCATTACCTCTCTATAAAGATCTTCGAGGTTCACTTTATCATCCGAAAGCTTTTTTATAGCATTTGCAACCTCCCCTATTTGTCCCGCTAATAACTCAATTGATAAATCTCCATCCTCACGGGGCCTTTTTCGATGAGACCTTGACTTTGATGATGGTCCACTTGCTTCTTTTTGTTTTGTCACCTCTTCAAAGTTATTATCTTCAACATCTTGTGCATCTTGTGCCGAGCTATTACCGATACTAGCTTCCAAATCAATGTCATTGAACGACTTTGTAAAACAACCGGTAGCCATATCTTTCCCCACAACCATTGTCATCGCATCAAACATTTCAATCTTCTTGTTCAAGAACTTGCCGTGCTTAGGATGTGCCTATTTAAAATACCAACAAAGTTAGAACAAGTAACCACAATTTTGGGACGCCCAAAAATGAAACAAGTAAGCAGAAGTTTGGGATGGAGGGAGTCTAAAGAAACACAAGTGTCCACAAACATAAACTAAACATAAAAAAATTGAAGATTGTGAGGACTGAACACAATAAAATGACCAATTTTTGGGTAGTGTCTATTAACCATTGCAGAATACTATAACATTAACCAACAACCATTGCAGAATACTGTAACATATCACACACAGCACAAACTGTACACTATATCAAGACATGTTCATTACTATGTTGAATCATTACTATGTTGAATCAAGACATATCACACACATTACAAAACATATTCATTACTATGTTGAATCAAGACATGTATATTGTGGTAGTAAATAAGTATGCAAAATAACACCAGAACAATTTCATAGGGTGTGACTGAATCTTGCTGTTGGGGCAAAAAAGGGTAGTATTTGGATGAATATTTGGTCATTTTATTGTGTTCATAAAGGAGATAAAGTATCATAAAGGGCCAAATTAAATTAAAGGTAATAAAGTAAATAATTGTACCGTTATTTCTTCTTCATAATTCTCGCTTGAGCATGTGATCATCTTCATATTATCATCCCATCCAAATCCACTTTTGTTGCGAATTTTGTTAATTGTATTCCAAATACCCTTGATAGTCCTTAAATGATTTTCAACATGCTTAGGCTCACACTCAGATGCAAACTTCTCTGATACAAGTTTAGCAACACGAACAAAGCTTGAGTGCTTGAAGGTGTTGGAGGGTTTATTACCCAATTGAGCTTCCTCTGCAAGTGTTTCAAGAAGTAAACGTTCCATCGACGCTGTCCATCGAAAATGGCTACCCTTGTTGTCATTATCCTTTGCATTGCCCATTCTACAAATTCAAAATATCATTATAGATAAACAACACCAGATCAACACAATCAAGTCAACTGATGAAATCTGTAATGTAGATTATTAGACAAATTAACCCACAATAAAGAAAAAACTGGTGGATAACTAAACAAGCCAACACTTGATCAATTTTCAGCATATCCATTTTTCAGCAGGACAGCCAAAAAAAAACACCAGTTTTTACACCATTCCCTTCATATTCATATAAGATTCGAGCCCTATTACATTCACTTGAAAGTTTACATTAACTACAATTTGATTACACGTTACAGCTTGAAATATACAGCATGTTTCACATCAAGCATGTTTCAAAATCTTATAATTCAAATTAACCCACAATAAAGAAAAAAGAAAAAACTAGATAGTAGCAATATAGTCATTCCACATGTCCCTAGCTATATTATCCCTCTTAGTTGTCTACTCTTTAAATTCTTCTTTCTCTTGTCGTTGTGTTAATTGGACTCTTGCACCTTGATTTCTTAACTCTACTTCGCAACTTGGGTCATTAATGATGATATCATTAGGATCTACTCCCATAATAAAGTTGTGGATAACACAACAAGCCAACACAATGTCCACTTGGACGTCATAAGACCAATGTGGTTCAGAATCTAGTACACGGAAGCGTTTCTTCAAGATCCCAAAACCCCTCTCAATAGTGGTTCTTAAAGAAGAGTGTCGAAGATTATAAAGTTCTTTCTCATTTTGTGGTGGGTTTTCAATACTGAACTCTTTCAAATGATACCGAACACCACGATATGGAGAAATGATCCCATTTCGAATACCATAGCCTGCATCACCAAGATAATATTTTCCTACAAAAATAAAAAATAGTTCTATTAATAAAATTATGATCTTCGTGAAAATAATTACTAGACAGAATATGGTGATTCATAATAATACCTTCAGGAATCACCAATCCCCCGGGCCTTTCCAATGCATTTCACTCTAAATCTCACATTATGTCCAACCAAATGCAAGAACATCAATACTTGCTCCTTTATAGACATATTCCTGGTCTTTCGAAGTAAATGTTTCTCCTCAAGGGTCCCACACAGCTTGAAAAATACAGATGGCTTCATACGAATTTGATCTATACAATTTTGATCACCTCTACATAAAATACTTTTCATATATCTCTCTCGTGCAATTTCTTGGTCAACTTTAGGCTCCCTTGGTCTAGAAGTTGAGGTTTTTCTTCTTTTTAGAACTGTTGTAGCTACAGCCATAAGCGAAGCATTTACACCTAATACTGATGCTCGGATAACCTTACTTACCATCTACATAAATAAAAAAGTTACTAATAGCCAATAAATTAAAGCATGTGTACTGAAAGTAACACATAAAGAAACAACACTTAATTCTATTAAACTCCGTATTTCTCTTTACTCTTCGGTTGTATGATTGTGTTACTGAAATTCATGAATCAAAATTACAGTATTCTTTTTCATTAAAACTAAAAAGGTGTTGGGGGTATTTTCTTAAAGTTAAGGGGTGTCAACAGCCCCTTATTAGCTCCATCGCATTACACTAGATTTGAAATCCGAGAAGTAACTAAATACTCAAAAGACTGCCAAACCAGAGTATGGTGGTTGCCTCATTACACTACACACAAGTTAGATATCTCAGACTGGGAAGAGGGGAGGGGGGGAAGTCCATACCAACAATCAACATGTAACAAAGAATCAAACTGTATTACATTCATGCATCAGTAAGTAGCAATAAGCTACTTTTGAATGCCCTCATGGCTAAGAGCTGCTCTCGGCAGGCTCCAATTGCAACCGATAACTTATATTCCTAATCTATAACACATGCTGAAGGAAGGAACTATAACCCCTCCCTCCCTCCCTCACCACCAAAATTTAATAATACACCAAAACAAGACAGACAAATAACAAACAATTTCTCTCTACCTCCTAACCAAAACTCTCTGAAATGGAACTTCCGACCCTCTGTATAAAAAGAATATGACTACAAATTACACGACACTCGAGACAGACGAGGTAAGAACAGGCTTCTTCAGCCACAATTACCCAGACAATTCACTCGTTGAACAAAACCCACCCACCCAAATGAGGCTGATTCTGAGTCACCTTCACATTTGCTTCTGTTTTCTGGAGGACATGACTTTTTGCAAACCACAAAACTCTTGAGCACTCACTGACTTGTACTACGGAGATTCGAAGAACCACATAATGTAACACATAAAGAAACATCACTTAATTCTATTAAACTCCGTATTTCTCTTTACTCTTCGGTTGTCTTTATTGTAGCAAGTTTTCACACATCAAATAAAATTACACAACAGTAAGAGCATGCTAGAACAAAACTGAAAAATACAGAAAATAACAATAGTCGCTACAGAAAAAACACAGAAAAAACATAGAAAAACAATAATCACTGCCTTCAATTCATCACCCATAAGTTATCAATATATTAATTGCAGCAAAACTGAAAAAATAGATCTACAAAACCCCATAAAATTGCAATATGAGGAGAGATCAGATTGAACATGAAACAAGTACCAGCAAAACTGAAAAAATAGTAAAGTCGAAAATAGGTTGTTACCTTTCTAGTTCCTGCTCTTAGCGAATTGATTGCTCAGAATATAGATCTACAAAACCCCATAAAATCGCAATATGAGGAGATATCAAAACCCCATAAAATTGCAAGATGAGAGAGATCAAAACCCTTAAATTCAGGTCGATTATACTCTCAAACCCTAATAGATTTGAACAAAAATCAACTAAGAAGGAGAAGAGAAGAAGAGAAGAAAAGGCGTTACCTGAATCAATGAATGAGACGAGAGAGATCGCAAGCCCTAAGAGAGAGATCGCAAGCCCCTAAGAGAGAGAGAGATAGCAAGAAGAGAACGAGAGAGATCGCAAGCCCTAAGAAGGAGAAGAGAAGAAGAGAACGAGAGAGAACGCCATATTTTCGATCTGACGGAGAGGTTGATTTTCGGTAAAATGATTTACCGAGGTCTCACTCAGTAAATCAAACTACGGAGGAAAATGCCTTATTTTCCGTTGACAGTAAAATATTTTACTTTGAATTCTTTTACTTGTCGTTACCAAACACAGGAAAGTCCGTAAAATGTTTTCCGGAAAATATTTTACGGAAAACAAACGGAGCCTTATTCACATCACAACCAACAACTGTGAAATAGACCTCACTGTTGTTCTATAAAAGAATGACATAAAAATAGTGAAATCTATCACACAGTTGCACAATAACTGAAAAATTGACCTCAACAATCATAACTAAGAAATTGACCTCACAGTTGTGCACAAACAATCATGAATAACATATTGAGGGTGAGAGTGTTACCAATGGCTCTATCTTCCTAGGGTACGTGTTTGGAAAGTGTTTAGAGAGGAAAGGAATTTTGTCCTCACGTAGGCAGAACCTCCCATAATTAACTCTCATTCGCACTCGAGTTTCCGTCGATTCGACGGCATTCGACAGCGTTTCGGGAGGTTTTTTGGGGCTGAGAAGGGCTGGGATGTCGAATGGGGGCTTGAGGTAAGAAATCTTGGTCATCAAAATGAAGGAGGAGGCTGCTATTTATAGCTAATTTCAAGGTACAAAACAGGTCGGCCGGCCAGTCCTTCAATTTGGAGGGCTTTGGGGTATTTGAAGAATTGCTGAGACTGATGGGCGATCATATAAAACAGGCCGGCTGGCCTGTCCTTCAGTTTGAGGGTATTTTGGTCTTTTCCAGCCTTGGATAAGATTGATGTGACTTGAGGGCTCTTGCATGTGTGCCATCTGTCCAGCTTAGTCACTAAGCAAAGCCATTTTGTTCCGTCGGGCCGGTTTTGAGTGTTTTTTAAATAACTGTCCGAATAAATGTCGAAACAGTCCCAGAAAGTCCCGAAAATTGCATATTTTTGAAAAAGTGATATTTTCATGTATGCGAACGTGTGTTTGATACACTTTAATTTTGAATGCTCGGGGCAATCCTGGAAAGTCTCGTTAATTTGAAAAGTGTGAGTTAACGGATTGTAACGATCCGGATTTGAGTACTTACAGTTATAGGGGAAGTCAGGAAAGTACGATGGTTGAAATTAAGCCTATCACAAACAAAGTTAAAGCTTAGTATCATAGATAATAGTAATTGACATTATACTTTCTTTACAACTATAAAAGTAATGAATATAATATTTAAACCTGAATTTTCATATCACCAATCAAAGCAGTAGAAATAGAAACTTATTCTAAATAACAAAACTACAAATTTATGTCAACAAAATACATGGTGCAGAACTCTCAGTTTCACAGTTATTCACATCACAACCAACAACTGTGAAATAGACCTCACTGTTGTTCTATAAAAGAATGACATAAAAATAGTGAAATCTATCACACAGATATGCACAATAACTGAGAAATTGACCTCAACAATTATAACTGAGAAATTGACCTCACAGTTGTGCACAAGCAATCATGAATAACAAATAAATAACGGGTAAACCACACATACTAAGTAGCAAAATAAATGTGAAATTGACCTCAAAGTTCTCAGTTTAGAAAGGTCAAAAACCAAACCATTTCACATTCATAAATAACCGTAAAACAGAACTCTCAGTTTTATAAGTGTGAAAAACATTGAACAGTTATTCACATAAAAACATTGACGATGAGTAAAACTTTCCCATTGTAAACACTAAGATCAACATCATTCCCCTTCCCTTCGCATCCTGCAATTTCGAAATCAAAATGAAGGGAATTATTTCAAAATATAGGGCAAAATCATTTAGGATCCAAAATCCATAAATAAAATAGAGAGAGAGAGAGTGAGAGAGAGAGGGAGGGAGGAAGTAACCTTGAGAGTGAAGTCGTAAATTGATTGTGGGTTGTTCACCATGGCGATTGCTTCGTCTTCGTATTACAATCTACAGTTGAAGAAACGAAATTAATCTAATTTATGATTTAATTGTCATTTGGGAGTGCCAAGAATCAGGCCGGCCTTTTGCGTTCGGGCATCTTTAGGTGTCGTGGAGCTCGTCTTCTTCACCCCAGCCACCAACCTTCTCTGTCTGGCCGGCAAGACCAAATTAGCCGTCGGGGGGGGGGAGGGGAGGGGCTAAGGATTGACCGGATCAGGACATGCTTGGAATATTGAGCCTCTTTGACGATGTCGGAGATGGTGAACGCGAATTGCGATTAGAGAGAGTGAAGAGAATGAGCGAGGGAGGGAGGGCAGTTTCGCCATTTAAATTGTTATGAAATATTTTAAAAGGAGCTAGGGGTTTATTGGTAAAATTGATTTCAACTTATGGACCCTAAGATAGAATATGAAATGTGGTGTTTTTTTTTTTTATAAATTTCACCTTCTAATAGGGACTTATTGGTAAAAATCACTTATTAATTTGAGTCATATGTCAGAAGTGTAACTAAGTCAAAATGAATCACTATCAATAATGGAATTCACATGAATAAAAAAAGGAATGAATGAAAATAGGGATACTATTTCATTCATCTGAATATACTTTCCAAAATAGGAGCACAAAAATTACTATAGAAAGAGTATGCTATTCAGCTTCATACAAGCAGAATTTCAAACCATTTACAGACTAAAGTAGAAAAATAATTCCAGATTTTGAAATCAGTTATAAGATGACTTACCAGATTATTCACACTTCAGTCTGAGCTTGCATTACTCCCTTAACATCGAAAGACCCACAAGATCTTAATTCTCAGTGACAACTGCAAAATAAAAAGTTGTAATTAAAAAGAGATCAATATAATAAACTGGAAATGGACAATATAAATGAAAAGAGTTGTTGGCACACCTGATTCAAGATCACTCATGTTATCTAATCTCATTTCAACATCAATTGGAATAGGAGCAACACGTAACCAATCTTGTGCACAAATCAAACACTCCACAATCTTGGGAGTCAAGGAGCTACGAAATGGATCTTGGATACGCCCCCCGGTACTACAAGTTGGTTCTGAAGCTACTGTTTTAACATGAATGGTCAAAATATCTTTTGCAATTAAAGAGAGAATATGGTACCTGTGAGCATTCATTTTCCACCATAACAAAATATAAAAGTTCCCAACCTTTTCCTCAACAATTTTATCCAAGAACCTCTCAATTTCCGACTTTGCACCATCATCCACTTCTTCCAAGTGCTTATAATATGCGTTTTGCATTATCTCAAAATCATTACCACATGGAGAACCAATCACTTGTTCCACTTCATCATCAATTATCTTTACGCTTGATTTTGCTTTATCATTTTTGTCAATCAACTAATAAACAGAATACATTCGAAACAAATTATCGTTCACGCTCTTTTCCAACCGACCCACCTTTTCACTATTATAAATGGTTCATAACAGAACTTCACATACTTCAACTTGAATTGAGAATCTAAGATAACGGCAAGTAAAAGGTTCATGTTAATTTTACTCATATCACCCCAATATTTGTCAAACTTTTTTTGCATTTACTTTGCCATCTCCTTAAAATCAACATCATCTTTAGTATTTGCCCAACTAATCAAACTTTTCACAATTAAGAAAACATAATGGAAATAAGAATTAGAGGTGAATTACAAGCAACCCGAGAGTCTTTTAGTGATATTATAAAATGCTTTCAAAAACTTGTATAAGGTACTAGCACGAGATCAATCACTTTCCGTAGGAGACCCATTAGGAAGATCGACATTAAAAGTAGTCTCTAAATCCATGACTTCACATGCTTTCGGAAACTTAAGAGCGGTTTCTAACATGAGATAGGTGTAGTTTCACCTAGTTGGGACATCAAGTACTAACTTGCTCTTATGAGAATTTTTTTCTTGTTCACAAAAATCATTAAAACACATGTGCTCTTTGTGGGGAACTTCTTATATATCTCACGGCTTGACGAATTTTACTAATTGATGGATCTACCTCAATCACATCTCTAACAATTAAGTTGAGAATATGGGCACAACACCTCATGTGAAAGAACTCACCCTCCAAAATAAGTCCATCTTTTTTATGAGTTTCTTCTTTAAGTGATCAATAGCAGTGTCATTAGACGAAGCATTATCAACAGTGATGGTAAAAATCTTGTCAATACCCCAATCAAGCATACAATCCTCATTTGCACCAGAAATTGCAAGACCTTTATGACTAGAAACTACTTTAAAGTTAAGAACCCTTTTCTGCAATACCCAATTTTGGTCAATAAAGTGCGTAGTGAGAACCAAACTACAGAGGTATAAACTTTACTCCTTACATCAGAGTATCCAGGAGTTGATTGTGCAATACCACTATATTTTGATTTGCAATACTTACAAAGTGAATGGAAAAGTTTTCTCCTTTTCATGATTTTATCATAGTGCTCCCAAACTACAGAGGTATAAACTTTACTCCTTACATCAGAGTATCCAGCAGTAGAAGAAGCTTTATGCTTCTTTGAAATTTCAGCCTATAAAAGATCAAAGAACAACTGAACAAGCATACTTAGAAACTCATTTACAGATAAAAACATTGATTAAAACAGTAACAAATTTCATTTATAGACTGAAATTAAAACAAGAAAAATGAAAACTTTTGCAACAAACATTATAATAAAAACTCCAGCCATTTCACCAAACAATAAAAGCATAGCCCAAAGTAGAAATATCCATAATAATACGAATTATTCAATGTTTCAATGAACATAAAAAAAATGAAATAAAAAGATGGAGGAAGAAGAATATATACACTGAGGTTAGTATCTTTATCCATGGCTGATAGCGCAAAGTAGCTGCTAGCAGTAAATATAACAAAAAAAATTATATTAATGTTAGCATAGTTGAACAAAATTGAATGAAAAATATAAATTACTCTAGAGAGGGAAGAACATACAGTTATTTCGCCGAAAAAGATGGAGGATAACTAATCGGAAAAATGGTTTAGGGTTTGACTCCAAGTCGTCGTTTGTCAAAGGGTGAGAGTAGTTATTTCGTCGAAGGATAACAGTTATTTCGTCGAATGGTGATAGCAGCGCTCGTCGTCGTCAAGAAGAGAGGTTGACTCCAAGTCGTCGTTCGTCGATTGATCGTCGTTGATGAGAGAACCAGAGAGAAAACGGGAAAAGAGAGAAACGATGATTGGGATTTGGGAATATTGATCGAAAGAGAGGCGCTGAGGCGGGTCTAATGATCTTGTTTTGTTAATTTGTTATTTAGGATTTTTAAACATTAAAGACTGAGATTAACTAAAACTTTGAAGGGATGGTCATGATTGCGGTTCCATGGTTCAATTTATGGCTCGGTTTCACGGTTTCAAACCGCAGTTTGGTTTTAAACGGTTTGGTTCGGTTCGATTTAGGAGTGCCAAACCCCAAGTTGAGCTGAACCAAATGGTCTGCTAATTTATCAAACCTAGCTAAACCACTTATGTATAAAAACCGAACCAAACCACACGTTTTGACTCGATTCGACTCCAAATCGCGGTTTGAAACAAACCACTGACACCCCTAGTTCAAGCTATTATTTTTTCATTAATTATATTTTTGTCATTTCGTTCGTTTGATCATGTCCCAACCTTACATTTAGATATAATTTATGTTTGATCATATTCCCACCTTACACCTAAATATAAACATATAAATAATTGGGATATTTACCAATAAGTCCCCGTGATAGGGTGATATTTAACAATAAAAAAATATACATTTCAATTTTTACCTTAAGAACACTGAGTTGAAATCAAAACCCCCGTAGAGTCCCTAACCCTCTTTATAATAAATATAAATGTCTAAACTACCCCCACCTCCCAATTCATAGCAAACGCACACCATTTATTCTCTCTCTCTCTCTCTCTCTCGATCTCGAGAGAGAGAGAGAGAGAGAGAGAGAGAGAGAGTGAGAGAGTGAGAGAGAGAGAGAGAGAGAGAGAGAGAGAGAGAGAGAGAGAGAGATTGACTTCTTCATACTTCTTGGTATGTTTTTTTACCCTCAAATTTGCTCCATTGGTTGACATCGTCCGTGATCCACCGCACCAATTCTCAATTCAAAAAGGCAAAAACAAGAATTAAGCAGAAACCACATCTCCACTTCCTCATCTTTTTACTCTCTTTCTGTCTCTCACTCACAAAGAGTATAATCCAAGAGAGGAAATCTGTGATTAGGTTAATCAGTAGAAAAGGGAAAATTATAAGAGAAACCCAAAAAGAATGATATGAGAATTTAATTTGTTTGCTCCATCATTAAGAGTTACAATGGAATTTCCATTTTTCTCTCTCGAAACTGTTCTGTCGTTCCAAAGGGTAGTACTATGTTATGAGTAAAGGGTTTATTATGTGGTTTACCGAAGGATGAAGAAAGATGGGTGGAGTCAGTCTAGGCCTCCATGTGGTCAATAATTGTAGGTAAGGAACAAAGTACGACGTGGCATAAAGTTTATCCAAGTCAAAGTGGTTTCCTTTCCATTATTTATCAAACTTAGAATTATTAATATTGTATTATAATAACTGTGTGTATTTCACAGTTATTGTATAAACTGAGAATTCTATTTCAAATTAATATTTTATAGGTTTTCACAATTGTGTATCCTTGTGTATTGTTTGTGAAATAACTGTGATGTGTATTTCACAATTATTTTGATTAAACAACTCATAAATTTTTGAACTGTGATATGTATTTCACAGTTATTTTGGTTAGAGTTTGGTGAACAACTAATATTTCTCATGAAAATTGGACACGAGTTTTGGTGTAAATTACTGTGATCTATTTCACAGTTATTTAAATAAATGTGAAATAAAAATGGTTTATGTTATAACTGTGTTGGTTTATGTTAAAAACTAAGAATTCTATTTCACATTAATGTTTTATAGGCTTTCACAGTTGTTCATGATTTGAGTTGGTTTATGTTATAACTAATTGTAGATTTATCAGTTATTTATGTCATTCTTTTAGAACATTGTAGGGCAAATTTCACAGTTATTGGTATTTTTATTAACTAGGAAAAAAATAATAGAGAGAAAGAGGGAGGGAGAATGCATAGTCCTAATCTTCACCCATCAAGCGAATAAGGCGCTGGTACGTGCGGGAATTGCAGTTAGGGGTATTTTTGTCCACATTTTTAGTAGAGATTTATTGGCGAGTTTCGAAAATGTCTATTTTATTAGTTAATTTCATTTGATTGAGGGGTTTATTGGTCGAACCCCTATATAATTTATGTTCAGAGTCGCACGGGCCCAAATTCCTGAATGAAAACTTTTGAATTGGTGATCGGGAATGTGTACCAACCATAAACGAAGTACGTATAATCTAAATCTAAATTTAAATTTAAATTTAATTTTGTATTTTATGTAATTCTTTCTTTTTGAGCAATACACTTATGTAATGTTGAGAACTATAATTGATAGTAGCATTTTAAATGATAAAATAATAATAAAAATTAGATATACAATAAAATAATGGGATTTTTACCAATAAACCCTATTAGAAGGTGGAATTTATCAAAAAAAAAAAAACACCACATTTCATATTCTACCTTAGGGTCCATAAGTTGAAATTAATTTTACCAATAAACCCCTAGCTCCTTTTAAAATATTTCATAACAATTTAAATGGTGAAACTGCCCTCCCTCGCTCATTCTCTTCTCTCTAATCTCCATTCCTTTCTCTCTCTAATCGCAATTCGCGTTCACCATCTCCGACATCGTCAAAGAGGCTCAATATTCCAAGCGTGTCCTGATCTGGTCAATCCTTAGCCCCCACCCCCACCCCCGACGGCGAATTTGGTCTTGCCGGCCAGACAGTGAAGGTTGGTGGCTGGGTGAAGAAGACGAGCTCCACGACACCTGAAGATGCCCGAAACCAAAAGGCCGACCTGATTATTGGCACTCCCAAACGACAATTAAATCAAAAATTAGATTAATTTCGTTTCTTCAACTGTAGATTGTAATACGAATACGAAGCAATCGCCATGGCGAACAACCCACAACAGTAAGTACCCAAATCCGGATCATTACAATTCGTTAACTCACACTTTCCAAATTAATGAGACTTTCCAGGATTGCCCCGAGCATTCAAAATTAAAGTGTATCAAACACATGTTCGCATACGTGAAAATATCACTTTTCCAAAAATACGCAATTTTCGAGACTTTTCGGGACTGTTTCAACATTTATTTGGACAGTTATTTAAAAAACAGTCAAAACCCGGCCCGACGAAACATAATGATATTGCTTAGTGACTAAGCTGGATAGATGGCACACATGGAAGAGCCCTCAAGTCACATCAATCCTATCCAAGGATGAAAAAGACCAAAATACCCACAATCTGAAGGATAGGCTAGCTGGCCTATTTTACATGATCGCCCATCAGTCTCAGCAATTCTTCAAATACCCAAAAAGCCCTCCAAATTGAAGGACTGGCCGGCCGGCCTATTTTGCACCTTGAAATTGGCTGTAAATAGCAGCCTCCTCCTTCATTTTGATGACCAAGATTTCTTACCTCACGCCCCCATTCGACATTCCAGCCCTTCTCAGCCCCAAAAAACCTCCCGAAACGCTGTCGAAACGCCGCCGAATCGACGGAAACTCAAGTGCGAATGAGAGTTAATTATGGGAGGTTCTGCCTACGTGAGGGCAGAATTTCTTTCCTCTTTAAACACTTTCCAAACATGTACCCTAGGAAGATAGAGCCACTGGTAACACTCTAACCCTCAATCTTCCGTTTCATCTCTTTTTACGCGTCCTACGCTATTTCTGATCCGATCAAAATCTTCAAAATGTAGAGAAAACGCTGTCTACGGGCCTCGAAGTGATCCTCTCTCTATCACTTTTCTCCTTCGAGAAAAGTGAGTTAGGGTTAAAACGGAGATCTTGACCCATTTTTATCTATTATGTCATTTACCGTCCGAATCGTTTGGTTCGTCGATCGTCATTTTCATCGTCCGAACCGTTTGGTTCGTTGATCGTTATTTACCGTCCGGATCGTTTGATCTGTTGATATTGTCAATTACATATCACTCTTTCACCGTCCGAACCGTTAGGTTCGTTGATTGTCACTTTTACCGTCCAAATCGTTTGGTTCGTTGATACCGTCAATTCAATACTGTCATTTACTGTCCAAACCGTTTGGTTTGTTGATCGTATTTACCTTTAATGTCCGAGTCAAGAAATTGACTTGTTGATTGTCATTTCAATACCGTCATTTACTTTGAAGGCCTTTTCCTTCTCGTCATTTTATCAAAAAAAAGGGTAACGTTATAATGCCCGTTTCAAAATCAAACTTTGTCCTTTACTGTCGTTTTGTCAAAAAAGGGTAACGTTATAATGCCCGACGCATTTCAAAACCCGCCATTCAAACTTCCTTTCAATAAAAAGTTTGTCATTCGAACTCATTTTCAAGTAACACAATAACACACACACGCACAATTTTCGAGAAAGGTAGAAAGACTCGTCAATACGAGGCATTTCAGGTGATCTCAATTTTACTCTTCCTAAAACGTAACCTGACCTCCGAACCTAACAATCTCTGTTCAAACAAATTTTTCCTAAGTTTTGGCTCCTAATCAAAACGACCCCTTTCAAATAGTCTTTTTCAAAGTTTTTGGCTCATAATCAAAATGGCGTGGCGACTCCTCTTTTCCGTGAAATCAAAACCGCTAGAAGCCCTCGCGATCCGGGTAATTTCAATAACCATCATACTTTCTTTTTGCAAAAAAACCACTATGCTTTGGGAAACCTCTCATCCCGACCACAGATTCGTGTAATCCGTACATAATTGTGCCCTAATCCGCTTTTTGGGTCGGGATGAGAGGTTTTTCAAAGTACATTGGTTTTGTACAAAAAAAAAGAATGGTAGTGAAATTACCCGGGATCCGGCTCGCGCGCGGGGCCCCGGCATCTCGCGTTCGTCGCTGTTCGGGAAGTCGCCCGGATCCGAGAGGCAGCACAATCGCGCCCCGGCATCTGGCTTATTCCGTTTTAGCGTCGCGTGTTGGAGGTGTCTCGCCGTTTTGCTTTCGCATTTTGTAGAGTCGCCACGCCGTTTTTATTAAGCCCAAAACATTGAAAAAAGGGCATCGGCTTAAAGATAAATTTTAAACTGTTTTTGTGTGATGAGATTTTGAGTTCGGAGGTCGGATGACTCCCGGGAAAGAGAATATTAGAATATTAGAGCTCACCCGAGTAGCCTCGTAAAACGAGTCTTTCGGATACCCCTAATATCCTTTAAAAGTCAGTGTGTGTGTGTGTGTGTGCTTTTAAAAATGCATGCCGTATCG
This sequence comes from Adenophora triphylla var. japonica, assembly GCA_022495995.1. Taxonomy (NCBI): domain Eukaryota; kingdom Viridiplantae; phylum Streptophyta; class Magnoliopsida; order Asterales; family Campanulaceae; genus Adenophora; species Adenophora triphylla. The sequence continues at coordinate 63,479 of JAFEMH010007683.1, forward strand.
GATGTCTACATTGTATTGAAATGTATTGAAATAGAATAGGAAGGAAGCCTTACCAATGTTGGTTCGTGTACGTCTTCCTTGGGGAATAAGTGTTTGAGGTCGGAGTAGCGTTCCGGTACGGATCGGGATTGCCGGGGGACCGGTTGTCTGCGGACAGAGTTTTGGCGTGAGAGTTGAGGTTGCTGCAGGCTGCGTTCGGGCGCGAGAGGTTCGGCGTGCGTGGGGATCGTCGGGATCACTCGGGCGAAGAGGTTCGGCGTGCGTTGTGGTGGCGGAGTCACTCGGGCGGGTTTCGGCGTGGTTTGGGATCGTCGGTTTGACTCGGAAAAGAGCCGGGACACCGCAAGTGGAAAGACCGGGCAAGGCCTCGGAGTACCACGAGGGGCCTCGTAGTACCTCGAGAGTGCCTCGGGGCAGCGCGGGAGCGTCTCGGGAGCGCTCGGGGAGGCTTCGGAGCACCTCGAGGGGGCTCGGAAGGCCTCGGAAGGATCCGAAGGGGCGGGAATGCCTCGAAAGGTCTTAGAAGGGGAGCCGAAGGCTTAGGGAGGAAGAGAGAAGTGGAGGTGTACGAGGCTGCGTGGATGAGTCTACGGTGTTTCCGTGTGTTTGAAAGGGAGTGATCCAGTTGGGGTACTTACGAAGCCCTCGACGACGTCACTTATGAAAGAAGTGGGGTCGCCGATAAGATAAGTGGTCCTGTCTGGATCGCGTCTTTGGGAGAGGAAGTGACCGTGAGGGTCAAAGTGAGGACGTGGTGGTGTCCTTTTGGGTGGCCAGTTTAGGTCGATAAATTTGGACCACGCGATAGGATTCCTACGTATCCCGGCGGGAATCAAGCCTGGTCGTAGTTCGGGTGTGGGGTGAGTGTTACGTGAATACGGGCGTGGTGGTGCCACGAAGTGTCGTGTGACCGCCGAGGTCGGTGGTGAGGACGTGGTGGCGTCTGGGTGACCGCATAGGTCGGTGACAGGACGTGGTGGCGTCTGGGTGACCGTATAGGTCGGTGGTAAGGACGTGGTGGCGTCCTGGTGACCGCATGGGTCGATGGTAAGGGCGTGGTGGCGTCTGGGTGACATGGTCGTCGGTTGTAAGGACGTGGTGGCGTCCTGGGTGGCCGCCGCGTAGGTCGGTTGTAAGGACGTGGTGGCGTCTGGGTGACCGCATGGGTCGGTGACAAGGGCGTGGTGGCGTCTGGGTGACCGCATAGGTCGGTGACAAGGACGTGGTGGCGTCTGGTGACCGCATAGGTCGGTGGTAAGGACGTGGTGGCGTCTGGGTGACCGCGTAAGGTCGGTGGCCAGGACGTGGTGGCGTCTGCAGGTGACCGCATAAGTCGGTGTGAGGACGTGGTGGCGTCTGGGTGACCGCATGGAAGTCGGTGATAAGGACGTGGCGGCGTCTGGGTGACCAAGGTCGGTGGCCAGGGCGTGGTGGCGTCTGGGTGACCGCATCGTCGAAATGTGAGGACGTGGTGGCGTCCTGGGTGACCGCATAGGTCAAATGTGAGGACGTGGTGGCGTCCTGGGTGACCGCATAGGTCAAATGTGAGGACGTGGTGGCGTCCTGGGTGACCGCATAGGTCAGATGTGAGGACGTGGTGGCGTCCTGGGATGGAAATTTTACGATTTTCCTAATCGGGTGGTTTAAGGCCTTAGGCGAGGAGATAGAGTGAGGACTTGAATCGTCTTCGATTGCGGTTGGTGCCACAGAGGACTTTGAATCGTCTTGGTTGCGGTTGGTGCCACCTGTGGAGGACTTTGAATCGTCATCGACGGCGGTTGGTGCCACGCCCAGAGGACTTTGAATCGTCATGGCGCGGTTGATGTAATGCGCGAGACTTTGAATCGTCTTCTAGCCGCCGTTTGATGTAATGCGCGAGGACTTTGAATCGTCTTCTAGCCGCGATTGTGGAGCGTGGGCGCCTTGTGCTTCGAGAGGCGTAGATGCCTTTGTGTTTTTGCATGTTGAGTAGAAGGTTGGACTTACGATGACTTGGTGCTTGAGGCTAGATTGAAGTGGGCAAGGATGATGGCCGATGATTGCTTCACCATTTGGCGTTTTGGAGGCGCTTCGTGCCTTGGGACTTGTACTCGGAGGTGTTGGCTCCTTCTTGTGCTTGTTTTGCCGTTGAGTGGGCAAGGATGATGATCGGTGCTGGGAATATGCAGTCTTGTATGACTTCCCTTTGACTTGTTGGGGGGAGGAGCTCGGGCTTACTTTGATGGCCGGTGCTTGCTGCGCTTGAAGTTGGGCGAGAAGTTCGGGCTTACATCGGCCGGTGCTTGAATTGCTGGGGATGCGTGACCTTGTAGGGGCCCTTTTCTATTGGGAAGATAACTTCGGACCTCTTTTGAGGGCCAGTGGTTGAATTGTCGTTGAGCGTTTGGAGGCGTCTTGTGCCTTGGGATTCGTGCTGGGAGGTGTTGGCTCCTTCTTGAATTGCCGTTGAGCTTCTTGAATTGCCGTTGGAGTGGGCGAGGTCCGGTCTTATGATGACGGCCGGTGGTTGATTTGCCGTTGAAGTGGGCGAGGTCCGGTCTTACGCTGACGGCCGGGGATTGATTTGCCGTTGAAGTGGGCGAGGACCGGTCTTACGTTGACGGCCGGGGATTGAATTGCCGTTGAAGTGGGCGAAGACCGGTCTTACACTGACGGCCGGTGGTTGAATTGCCGTTGAAGTGGGCGAAGACCGGTCTTACGTTGACGGCCGGGGATTGATTTGCCGTTGAAGTGGGCGAGGTCCGGTCTTATGCTGACGGGCGGTGGTTGATTTGCCGTTGGAGTGGGCGGTGACCGGTCTTACGCTGATGGCCGGGGATTGATTTGCCGTTGAAGTGGGCGAGGACCGGTCTTACGCTGACGGTCGGTGGTTGAATTGCCGTTGAAGTGGGCGAGGACTGGTCTTACGCTGACGGCCTGGGATTGATTTGCCGTTGAAGTGGCGAGGTCCGGTCTTACGCCGACGGCGGTGGTTGATTTGCCGTTGAAGTGGGCGAGGTCCGGTCTTACGCTTGACGGCCGGTGGTTGAATTGAAGGGTTAGGGACCATTACGCACTTGGATTCTTTGGAAAAGGCCTTAGGACGACTGGGGGCAAAGATTATAAGGGCAGGAAAGTAATTTGGCCACCCCTTGCAAAGAGGTCCGTACGGACCAACTTTGGTTGCAAAGAGGTCCGTACGGACCACCTTGGTTTTTTACGGTTCCCGAGGTTTGACCGGGCTTTAAATTCCGAGGCTCCCTCTTCATTTCCCATTCCCAGTTCGTGAACCAGCGAGAGAGAAAGAGAGAAAACTCCATTTTTGTCCCAAATCTTCCATTTTTCTTAGCTTGAATTGCTTGCAATGGCGGAGGGATCTCGAAGGAGTCGTCGTCAACGCAGTCAAGAGGTGGTTGAGCAGCGAATGGAGCTTCAAAGGAATTGGACTTCGTTCGTTCCATCTTCGAAGAACCCGATGTTTTGTATCCGAATCCAGGAGGTGCATAATCGTCGCTCCATGAACGCTGGGAGGTAAGAAATCTGTTCCGTTTTGATTCCTCGTCGAATTTTTGAATGCTAGAACTAGGTTTTAGTTTTTCGCATTTTTGATTTTTTTTTATTATTTTATGCCTTTTTGTGAAATTCTTGATGAATTGTTTAAAATGGACATGTAAAAATTGTGGGTATGTGTATTTTGTGCGTAAATGTGTAGATTAGCTCTTATTTGTGAAAATAAAGTGCCTATCTAGTGAATTGCATGCTTTGGTGTTTTGTACCGTATGCTATTTATGTATGTACATTATGAGAAAAATTATCGTGTAGTGATAATTTTTGTGAAAAAATGTGACATGTGCCGTGTTTTGTGACGGGTTATATGTGAAAGTGTGTGCCGTGTTGGGACGGATTTTCTTTTGAGAATGTGCTATATAGTGTGTGCCGTGTTTTTGGGTGACGGACTTTGTGGGGAAAATATGTGCGATATGTGCCGTGTTTTTGTGACGGGTTATATGTGAAAAATATGTGCAATGTGTGCCGTGTTGGGACGGATTTTCTTTTGAAAATGTGTCGTGTAGGGTTTAATCCCCCCCCTTTTTTTCTTTTGAGAAAATGTGTACAGTGTGTGCCGTGTTTTGTGACGGACTGCATGGGAAAAATTATATGCATGATATATGTGAAAATTATGTGCATTGTGTGCCGTGTTTTGTGACGGGTTACATGGAAAAATTATATGTATAATGTATGTGAAAATTATGTGCAATATGTGCCGTGTTTTGTGACGGGTTATATGTGCCTTTATATTAAGTACTGTGATTGACGTACCTTTGCTGTGTTTACCTGCAGGATGCGGGGCTTATGGCCGGGAAGGCCAAGAGGATGAAGACTTCTGAGGATCGCTCGAGGCCGTTGTGGAGCTATGGCAATGATGCCCGATATTTCCGTGGACGGTAGGCCGAGTCCCCTGAGGCCGGTTTATGCTTCGGCCTAGGTGTGTTCGTTGAGAACCCGGGCCGGGAGTGTCGACACGAGGAAGAACAAGAGTGTCTTCCGGGCCTTTACGAGTATTGGTGGGATACCACCCACACCTTCCACCCGAGCCGGGGCGAGGTGACAAGTGACGCCCACCGACTTTGCTGCGATCACCGGCTTTCCTTCAAAGGGGAGCCTCATGAGGTGGAGAGACATGATAGCCGATGATGTGTTGACCGAGCCGCCGGGCTTTGAGCCTCGTCCTCGCAGGGGCCTGGGATGCCGTACGGGACGTGGAGATGAGGATCACGGCGCATTTGGGCCTACATCCGGTACCGGCCAGTGACAATGTGAGCGCTTGGCGCGCTCCTTCTTGTGGTATGCACCGTCCGAGACTCTGTTCTCGAACCACGCGACCGCAGCCTCCCTTTGCTTCCTGCTGAGAGCTTCGATTGATCTGGATAGGGTCTCGCGACATTGCTTGGGGCGAGGCAGCTTCGCTGAGCTCTACTTCTCCTTGGACCAGGTTTAGCTGGGCGGTCGTTGGCTCGCTTTGACTTTGCTTTGGAGGTATGAGTTTATTGTCGTTTTTTGATTTAGCAACTTGTCTTTTCTCCGTTGTCTTTTGCACCGAGCCTTCTCTCGTTTTTGTCACAGTGTGGTTTTTATGAGGTTTTGAAGGCTTCCCGTGGGATAGGGATCCCGGGGCCATTCTTGCGTACCCTGCTATCTTGGGGACGGGCTCGTACGGCGAGGAAGAGGAGGACCGGCGGGGAAGCTCACCATCGCCTACGGGGATGTGCAGAAGCGTTTGGAGCGGGATAGCCGCAGGGTTCGTTGCTGTTCCCGTGGGCTCCGGTATGAGGGGATGAGTTCGAGGGGGCTCCCGAGGTGACGGCGCGGCGGAAGATCTTTGCGGGGCTTGACTTGTGATGTCATGTATCCGGGGAGCGGGTCTTCTGGCAGATGGCCCCCTGTGCTTCCCGTGGCTCCGAGGACCCTCCCTTTGGGATGCTTGATTCCCGGACATGGATGTGCTTGACTTCGAGAGGTACCTTGGCGGTGTCGGTGCCGAGGAGTTCATTTTGTATGGAGAGGAGTACGGGGCCTTCGTGAGGAGGAAGCCGAGGACGCCGCAGTGCGCGCGGGAGAGAGAGGCCGGCCCGCAGCTCCCCTGCAGGTTCCGATGCCGGACCGGATTTCACGTACGTCCGCGAGGGGACTCGGATCGAGAGGAGGGTGTCTCTGTACCTGCCCGAGCGTGCCCCGCCGCATATAGAGTGGACCCCGATAGATCGGTGAGTGTGCGACTCTTTTCCATCTTGGCATCTTTTACGCATTTTTCTCTTTTTGTTGTTGAGTATAACCGTATTTGATGAGCGTTTCCTTGGCTTGTTGTTGCGGAGTCCCGAGGAGAGCCTATGATATGCCGACTCGCATTACGTGGCGATGCGCTCCTTCGCTAAGAAGATGGCGTCGAAGGTGTCTGTCGGTCTTCGCGTCGTGTGCCGGCGTACGAGCCTATGCCTTCGAGGCATTACGTGGACGTTCCTCCGCCTAGAGCCGAGCCGAGCCGCAGCTAGGAGGGGCCTTTGAGGGGCGGCATAGCATGGATGCCGGACGTCTTCGGAGCCGCAGTGGCCTTCGAGGGAGCAGCCCTTTTATCAGCTCGTACCTCCGCACGGCGCACAGGGTGAGGGTTCCTCGAGCCTTCTTTCTTTGATCCTTTCGCCGGATTTGATCCTTCCGAGTACTTCTCGTGGGAGCCTCGGGGCGGGTGCTCGGTATTCGACGATGAGGATGTGACGGGCGAGTTCGCCGGGATGCCCGACTTTCTTTGGAGGATCTTGGCGAGGATGATGATGATGAGGATTCCGAGTAGTATTCATTTGCTTTCCCTCTTTTCATATCCCTCCTTTTTTTTTTGTTTAGCAACGAGACATATTTGGGTACCCGTAATAAAACACATGTATTTGCATGTAAACGATATTTTATTTTAAGATGTAATGTCATTTTTTTGTGATTCCTGGATTTGTCCTAGAAATTGTTGCTATTATTATTTTTATTTTGTGCATGCCACGTGAGCCGAGAGTGTGTTTGTGGGTAGTGTTTGCTTGCCGAGGAAATGGCTTTGGCCAGTTGTTTGGGCAGCTTTGGAGCAAGGTTTTGGCCGAGGACAAGTGGTTTTGTGCATTTTACGAGGGAAATGGGCTCACGATTACAAAGAAGGTCGTGCGGACGGACCTACGTGCAAAAAAGGGTCCGTGCGGACCAACTTTGCTTTCGGGGAGGACTTAGATGTTTTCAGTGTCGGGCTTTCTCCCCTTCCCCATTTGCGGCCATTTTTTGAGCTTTCTTCCCCATTTTCTCACAGGGACCTCCATTTTTGCCATATCTTCGTATGTTCCTAGAATTTTGCCGAGGCTTTCCTTGAGAGAGGCAAGCATACTTCCTTGGCGGCGAAAATGTGGATGAGACGCCGTATGAGGCATCGAGACGGGCTTTCGAGGTAGGTTTAGTCTTTGCTTTCGGTTTGGTCTTTTAAGGAGTTGGTTCTGATTGGGATTTGTTGCGAGTGCCTTGAAGTTACAGGATGTTAGGAGAGGCACGTATTACTGTTTCTCTACAATGAAATGGTGCCACTTTTGAAAGATTTCCCGGGCTTTGATTGGAGGGCCAGGAGGTGGAGGCCATCTCGCTTCCTTTGGTTAGTGGTCTTCTTTGTGAGCGTGAAGCTTGCGAGACTTTCTTCGTGCCGTTGGAAAGAGTGCGGGCATGATCCTTGATTGGTCATATCGACATTTACGCGGCTAGGAGCGGTTCATGGTTGATGATAGTGGCGTCTCTTGGGATGTATTTGCCTTGTGTACGATAGCGCGCTCTTTGCAGTCGGCTCCGCAGCATTTGTGATGGCGCTTTGCTAGATGTGGTAGAGACGCTACTTGTTGGAGAGGATATTGTCCCGTTAGTCTTGGGAGACTCTTCATGGTATCGGCCGTCTGGCGGCCCAGGGGATCGTTTTATGAAGGGAAGCCCGCTTTGCTCTGCAATGAGCTGCGAGAGAGACTTCGGGCCATGCCAGAGGCTCAGTGGTTGCCGTGGTCATTTGCTGTGACCTCTGGTGTTGGATATGGATCGATCACTTTGAGGAGAGATGGATGGCACGGCTTAGTACGCATCGGATCATTGGTGGGTTCCGCCTTGGAGGATTGAGACCCGGGAGGATCTTGCGGGGAAGGGTCCTACGTTGTCGGAGTTCCCGGGTTGTCTTGGTCCTCCTTCTATATTCCGTCGGCTTGTTTCCGGCGGTTGGGATGAACGGGGCCTTTGTTGAGGCTGGGATGACCTTGCTCTCTTTGCGGAGATAGCTCCTCTTTGTAGCGACTTGAGGTGCCCAGCCTTGTGTGTACGAGGGTATGGAAGTATTCAGCTTTCCCTCTGTGGTACTTCTTCGACGTCGGGAGAGTGTCGTGTTGACTGACTACGATATCGGCTTTATTATGAAGCGTATTTGGGCGATCCCAAGTGAGTGGCAGAAGCGAGCGTGTAGCGGTGCAGGACCGGTTGCCGTAGTAGCTATTGCCTTAGAAGTCAGAGAAGCACAGTACGACCACTGGATGTGACGGGAGCACTTTGTTGACTCTGAGACTAGAGTTGACCGGCGCGGGGAGAGAGTCCTGCTACGGACTCGCGAGAGGAGATGCGGCCCGGCTGCAGGCGAATGAAGCACGAGAGCTCTTGGATTATTTGACTCTACCGGGGAGACCCCGGATCTCGGAGGCGAGACGCGGGGCCCAGTTCCACGTGGAGCGAAGACTCGCCGGGGACGAGGAAGAAAGGAAAGAATGGCGAGGGGACAACGGGATGGCGCGGAATGACCTCCTAGGTATCCATTCGTTGCATTGCAAACACATTATTAGTTAAATGTATTAAAATTTGTCTTTTAGCATGTTGTGAACTTGAGAGTAGGCAGGTGCTTGAACTCATCAAGAAATGTTGTAGCAGTTAGTGATTTGTGATTTACTTTTAAAGCTTTGTCGAGGCAGAAGATCTTTTGTTTGCCTTTGCTTACATTGTGCACTTTGTCGGGTGTCCATCTTTGGACTTTTACGTTGCATCCATGGGCCGAAGCCCGATCGAGCCGCGACGGCCATCCCCTTTCTTTGAGAGGCTTGTATTTGGGTTGAGAGGTTAGATGCTCCCTTGACAAGTCGTTCGACGGTCTTCGTAGCTTCCTTGCCGGCTTTGTTGGCGTCGGGCTCTTGACCTCAATTTGCGAAACACGTTTGAGCTTCTTTTTTTTTTTTTTTGTTGTGAGCCCCCTTGCTCGAGCTCTTTTTTTGAACGCGTGAGGAGCGAGACCAAGCCTGGCTTGGAAGTGGACATGAAGTCGATCGTTTGTCTTAGTGACCTCGGATGTCTTTGGATGTTGCGCCCGTCGTTGTGTGGTCAAGGTATTGTTGGGCGTGTTCTTGAAAGTCTGCGGAGCTTGATGGAAGTCTTGATTGACATTCAAACTTTTGACTTTTTGTGTATTTTAGACGGACCAATTAAGGTTGCTACGTTCCCCGGACTGAGGGCTCGAATGCACGTAGTTGACAGCTCGTGGAGTGCCAGAGATGCGCGGTTGTTCTTCTTGAGTAATGTCTGCGAAGTTGCTTGGATTGCTTTGGATTCATGAAGGGATTGCCGTCTAGAGTCTGGCCAGCTTCATGGCACCTCAGGAGAAAGATCTTTTGAACCACGAAAGGCGATCCATGTGGGTTCCCATTTTCCCGATTAGGTTGGTTCGAGTGGGGCTTTCTTTGAGTCTGAGGTCACCTTCCACGATGTCTCGGGATTTGACTTTCTTGTCGAAAGCTCTAGCCATCTGCTTTGATAGGCTCGGACGTGTTCCATGGCCTTTAGTCGTCGCTCGTCTAGCGAGCCAATTCGTCATGTCGGCTTGGAGCCATTCGACTTCGTTGATGTCATTTTCAGCGGCACTCGGAGTGAGGGAATTTCTAGCTCGATGGGAAGAGGCCCCCTTCCATCCCGTGCGTCGGGGCGGAAATGGGGTTTCTCCCGTGGGACCCGGCCCGTGTGCGAGAAGCCAGCCCCAAAGTACGAGGTGTAGCCTCACCGGGCGAATCTCGTCCTCGAGTGGTCATTTTCGGATGATCCGTTCGAGGGTTTTGTTTCTTTGCTTCCACGGCGCCGGTTGTTTGTAGCCGGTAGGGAGAAGATTTGCGACGTGTGATCTTGGGTCGGCGGCGATGCTTTGTAATTCACCTTCGAAGTGTGAGCCGTTGTCTGATATGACCTCATTTGGGATGCCGTATCGGCGCCCATGATGTTTTCCTTGAGGAAATGTGCGACACTTCTTGGCGGTGAGTACCTTGTAGGACTTGGCTTCGACCCATTTGGTGAAGTAGTCGATGGCTACTAAGATGAACTCGTGACACGTTCTTTTTGCTGGCGGAGCGGTGATTTTCCCGATGAGCGTCGATTCCCCAGTGACGAAAGGGGCGAGGTGTAGTCGTACCGGTAGAGATCGTGGGGCGGCGGATGATTGAGGTTGGAGAGCGGGTGGCACTTATCGCGGCTCCCGGACAAAGTGGATGCAATACGCTTCCGTGGAAGTCCGGTAGTAGCCCATCACGAGAATGATTTGCACATCGGGGCTCACGGCATTCGTGTAGGGACACTTGAAGCCCCGTTGTGGACTTCGTTCATGAGCTTTATGCCGCTATTGCTTAGACGATGCGGCGTAGGAGTAGCCCCGTGTGTAGCGTTTCTTGTATAACGTGTCCCCGAGGATGACGAAGCGAGAGGCAAGGCGTTTTAGGGCCATGATGCTCTTGGTTTTGACCCCTTACGTGTGTTGTCCTTCCTTGTTAAGCTGAAAATTGCTTCCTTTGTTCTTGAGGTATTGGAAGATCGCTTGTCTTTGGAAATGGCGTCGGACTTGCGTCTCTTTGGCTCTTCGACAATCTTGCAAATTGTTGTGATTAAAACCTTCTCGGCGGCTTGAGCTAGGTTTTCTCTACGTTTGACAACATGCTTAAATGTTTGCTTGATGCATTTATTTAATTAGTATGTTTGCCTTTTGTATAGATGAATTTAAGCATTTTGATTAGTTAATGTCATCATTTGTTAAAGATACTGATGAAATGGTTTTTAGGAAGGTCGGACCATTCTTTTATTGAAAGCGTAGAGGCTGCCCATTGTTGATCAAAGATTCACAATCGTTGGGCGTAAAGCCGTCAAAGGCCACCAAAAGATGTGAATACACAGGAGCAAGCAAGACTCGAAGCTAGGCCCATAGGCGACGAGGGATTGGACCGAGGCTTCGTTACTCTCGGATGGGCTGTAGCTCTAGAGGGAGTGAATCTTGGGTTTAGGTGGCCAATCTTCCCTTGGCATGAGTCCCGAAAGTAAGCTTGTCATGCGGTTCGATTTCAAACCGGATCAGCGGAGGTTTTAGGCACGCTCCCCCGATGATGTCCACTCCATTAGTGTTACCACTTTGAGTCCTTGGGGGTTTTTGATGATAGAAGTCGGCGAGGGCTACTTCTAGGAGGCCGAAGCATTCGGCGGTGCGGAGTGGATTCTTGCGTGTTGATCACTTTCATAGAATGCGCTTCTTTATAAGGATCTTTGCTTGGGCGACGTTTACAATGTACGATTCGAGCGGACATCACTATCTCTCCTTCCACGATTAAGCCTTGGAGGAGAGTTGCGCCGTGTTCGTCCAAGTCGGACACCGAGAATGTTGAAGTGAACTAAAGCTGTGATAGGCTGTCCCATGGGCTCAGGAAGTGTCGGCTAGAGTTATCTTATGCGGGGATTGGTGATGAGCCGGTTGCAAGAGGGTTTTCGGCGAAGTAAGGGTCTGCTGCTCGATCAGTAATCTCCGTTAGGGCATGTCTCTTGATCCTCTACCAAAGCATTCTTCACGGTCGCGTATGTCGAGTTGTCATCGACCCGCTAGGATTCTTGATTCCCGGCTCGCTCGCGGCTTAGAGCGTGGATGTAAAGATCCACTTCCCGTAGCGGGGCAGAGTAGGAGAATCATGCACGGAGAAGAGTGACCGGTCATGTCGGGACCTTCTTACGGGTCATAGCTTGCTGGCAATGACTTGCCGTTACTGCGCTAGCAGCGGATCACTTCGATCGCTCCATTGGCATTGATGAATTTCACGCATTGGTGAAGAGTAGATGATCACGGCTTTCATCTGATGTATCCAAGGCCGTCCCAACAAAGCGAGAGAAGGTTGGGTTTGATTTCCACGACTTGGAACTCTACCGACTCCAGTTGTACGTCGAATTGGATCCTCGAGTTGATGACTCCTACGATTGGTCGTGCGGTGGAGTCGTAGGCTCGGATTACAGGAGTGAAGGCCTTATCGGGAGAACGGTCGATGCGGAGTCGTTTCAATGTGCTTAAAGCGATGATGTTGGCTAGCGGAGGCGTTATCCAATCAAGGCGTTCGGGAGGAAGAACCATCTACATCTTTATGAGAACAAAGGAAGGCTTAGGTGTGCCGATTCTCCTCCTTAATGGCAAGTCATAAATCTGTGAAATGGCTAAACCGCTTCCCGTGCTACGGGTGGACTCGGTCACGTACGGGAGCGTTCGATCCAACCATTTGTATGCCTTAGGGTGGGAGAGGAAGCAAAGATCGTAGGGAGACGGTGGCCCTTGGGCGTTCTTGTCAGAATTCCCGGTCACGAGACGCTTTTGACTCTTGTTTCACGCTCCCGATCCTCATAGCGAGACGGCATGCGACGGTTTCGGAAATTGCGGGGAGTACGCTCTCGCTTGGGGTTTCGTCAGTGGCTGTGAGTTTACCACTGTCGTTACAGGGAATGGATTTCCACGATGGTATTGGGACCGCGGGAGGCGTTCCAATTTTCCCTCCTCAATGAGCCACTTTGAATCACACCGCTTGATGTACGAAGCAATTGTCGGTGGTGTGGCCGGGGTAGTTATGGAAGGCGCGGTGCTTGCTCATATCCATGTTGGGTTTGAGGGTCTTCGGTTGGGAAATTCTCGAGTGGTTTGAGAAGATTTCGCTTCACGAAGGCTTGAGATACTTGACCCCGAGGGCATTTCCGAGGTTATCAAAATGGGCTTTTGGCATGGGAAGCGAGGGGGTTGCTTTATTCTTTGGGGGATTTGCTGATCGGCGGTTTACTTGAGCTCAGTTACGAATGTAGTGCTTGGCTGTTCCCATTTGCTTCCTTTCGCTTTGGTTGGGGGCGGGAGTTAGAAGTTGCCGGAGGTTTGTTCGATAAGCCGGTAAGACGAGGCGGGGATTCTTGTTGCCTTTTGAAGACTCGAGTCTTTTCAAACTTTGTCCGGCGTTGACCATGGCACGGAGATGCGGATAGAAATGGTGGGCGATCAAAGTCCTCAAAGATGGTTTGAGGCGGGAATGGAAGATGTCCACTTGCTCTTCTTTGGAAAGTGGATCCATTATCTCGCTTAGCTTCCAGTTCCATCTTTTGTAGAATTCGCCCCTTTGGTTCGTCATCCTTTTGTTCGGTGGCTTGCGAGAGTCATGGCGGTTTGTTTCCCATTCAAGATTGGCGCGGTACTTCTCAGGGAAGATTTCAACGATCGATCCCAGCGTGGAGCGGTTTTGTTTGCCTTGGCGTTGAGGAACCACACTGTAGTCTTTGTGGATTTGAGGAATGCGAAAATGATCTTGCCATCTGTTGAGGGTTGCCCCCTTTGGCTCTCATACCCGGGACGTAGGTGTCGATGTGGGTTTTGGGCATTACAATTTAAGTCAAACTTTTCCATTTCCGGCATCCACGAACTTTGGAGGGAGAGGGACCACTTTGTTGGATCGGTAGGCGGGGAGGGAGTCCTTGAGAACTAGCTAGCTTGCACTTTGCATGTGCTTTAAATCTGCATTCGATCGAAGCCAAGCCATGTGAGGATCGAATTTATGCGAGGTGGGTTACCGTTTTCGGGGACGGAAATCGAAGATGGAGGTGGATTAGCAGGCGATGGGATCGCCATTCGGGAGTCTTGGGGAGGAGGTAGTTGAGTGTATACCTGACCCCGTACCTGCAGGGTGTTGAAGTTGAGGGCGTGATTGCAGTCCGCATAAGGGTTGTGTTTGGGAGGCTGGGGAAACGATTCGTTAGCCCCAATTGGCGGTACTAGCGCGGTGGCGAGCCTTGAGATGTCGGGATATCCCAGCTCGGGATGCACTGTCCACTGGTAAGAATGGGGACTTCGGATTGTGATTGCGAAGGCTCGTATAGAGCGAAAGGATTGAATCTGGGGATACCGAGATGCCGTGGGATACGAGCGGAGCTTGAGCACGTATGTGTGCTTTGTTGGTAATGAAGCTTGATGTGCGGGCCAAAAGCGGCGGTCTGGCGGGCATGTCGGAGGGCTAACCCTTGGCCCGGCGATGCCAGGAGGAGCTTTGAGCGGGGCGCTGCGTTAGCTTTGGGATCTCGTAGCTTGGCGGAGCGGGACTGCTGGCTGATAGCTTTGAGAAACAGAGAGCCGGTATATCTTCGATCTTCGCTGAGAGCAAAGGTTCCATCGGGTTGGGAAGCTGCAGCTGTTCCTCGAAGACGCAAGAGTGTCGGCGATCCAGAGCTTGCTTTGTTCTTCTTGGCGGCTTCTTGATGGCTTCGAAGGCTGTGACAGCCTCCCTCCGTTGTACGGGAGATTCCTTAGTAGGCGGGTTCCGTTTCCCTCAACTGTTATACTGTTGATTCCGTCGTAGGGGAAGTATTGGGCCAGTGCGGGCCAGATTGAAGCCCAGGAAGAGAGCTATCGGACCTTGTGACCTCAATGCGAAAAGGCGGCTTCCGAGGATTCTCAGCCCTGCTCTCGGTTGTTGGAGGGGGTGTGAGAGCGGGGATTTGGGCCCAGACAGCGGGAATGGCCTAACGGGATAGAAGGGGAAAGCTTCATGTGGCATGCGGTTTTTCCGTTTCTTTTATTTTTGATTTTTTTTTTGTCGTTTTAATTTACTTAAAACATGTTTTCTCATGAATCCTAGGTAGGTTGGAAAAGATTGCTCTTCTTTTCGTGACTATGCTAGATCACAGGTCGGTGGAGACCATACGTAGCGGCTATAAGCCCCTCGTTTTGCACACAGTATTTCGACATCCCGAAAGGGTGGGCGGCCCGGGCGAGGGTCCTATAGTGCAAGCGGTTTCCACCGGCCTAAAGAAAAAATCGAACCTAAGGACCGGGAGCTGTCATGTTCGTTTTGATGCGTTAGCCATGTGAATGATGAACCGGAGCCGGCCGGCTGAGTCAAGATCGAGTCGAAGTTCGGCATGACCTCTCTTTACCTTGCTTGCTTGGGGATGCTGTGACGTTAGGCGTTAGTGCAGGTCATATCGTCATGGGCGACGTATCCGAAGCGTGATGACATGGTGTCATGCGAGCATGGATGTATCCCGGGACGGGCATAATACAGGTGTAGCTTCGGAAATGAGAATCGGAGTCAAGATTTCTTGTGACGCTGCGTCGCTTTGCTTGCGCAAGAGGATCTTGAGTTCGAGCCTTGACTTTCCGAGAAAATGGCCGGCATAGTATATGTATCAGTTTGTATGACTGGGCCCAGGCGCTCCAACCCAGTGCAGGCCAGGTGTGACTGAAGACTGAAACGTGCGGGGTTGGCGCTTGGCTAGGATGGGATGTTTGGAATGATCCCGTGCGTCAAGAGGCCTAGGAAGACGAAGCGGATTTCTTGGCCCGAGACCACTCCGGGTTAAGGGTTGTAGTGTGCGGTGTATCCAGGTGGCCGTGCGCATAGTGTGCGGTGTAACCGAGGCGACGGTGTGAGTAGAGTGCGGTGTAACCGAGGCGGCGGTGCGCGTAGTGTGCGGTTTCTAAAATTCTTTTACGAGTAAAATAGAAGTTTTTGAAGAATTTTAAATGTATGCGTGAGATGTATATTGATGCATTTTTTTGTATTTTTTTTTTTTTTTTGTAAGAATAAAAACGAAGCACGTACACACACACCTGACAGATTAAGGAAGGGGGTAAAATGAAAGTTTGACCCTCGTCATCCGTTTAAAAATCTTTTGTTTTGTTTAAAAGTTTTTAAAGCAAAATATCCCAAGCTGAGTCGCCAAGCGAAATTACCCGGGATCCGGCTCGCGCGCGAAGCCCACATCTCATGACCCAAATCCCATTGTTCGGGAAGTCGCCGAGATCGAAGAGCAACCTGTCAGCGCCGCTGTCCTGGCTTATTCCGTTTTAGCGGTGCGTGTTGGAGGTGTCTCGCCGTTTTGCTTTCGCATTTTGGAGAGTCGCCACGCCGTTTTTATTAAGCCCAAAACATTGAAAAAGGGCATCGGTTTAAAGATAAATTTTAAAGCTGTTTTTGTGTGATGAGATTTTGAGTTCGGAGGTCGAGATGACTCCTCGGGAAGAGAATATTAGAATATTAGAGCTCACCCGAGTAGCCTCGTAAAACGAGTCTTTCGGATACCCTAATATCCTTTAAATGTTGTGTGTGTGTGTGTGTGCTTTTAAAAATGCATGCTTTGTATCGGATGTCTACATTGTTGTATTGAAATGTATTGAAATAGAATAGGAAGGAAGCCTTACCAATGTTGGTTCGTGTCTGTCTTCCGCGGGGAATAGTGTTTGAGGTCGGAGTAGCGTTCCGGTACGGATCGGGATTGCTTCGGGGATGCCGGTTGTCTGCGGACGAGTTTCGGCGTGAGTTGAGGTTGTAGGCTGCGTTCGGGCGAGGTTCGGCGTGCGTGGGGATCGTCGGGATCACTCGGGCGAGGTTCGGCGTGCGTTGTGGTGGCGAGTCACTCGGGCGGAGTTTCGGCGTGGTTTGGGATCGTCGGTTTGACTCGGAAAGAGCCGGGACACCGTGGAAAGACCAGGCAAGGCCTC